>LDKF01000282.1:39459-55765 GCA_001026735.1 Rotylenchulus reniformis | reverse complement strand
TTCGCAACTTTTCTCCCGCCCGCCGTTTTTGGCACACACAAAAATCGATGGGTAACTCCCCAACAGTTTGAGGGTTAATTAGGTTAGGTTAACAACGTAGCATTTTGAACTCTTAAAAAATCCCCCGAAACATTGCATAGATATCTCAAAGAATTAATTTTGGCGAATGGGAAAATATTAAGAAAAAAATTATTATTTAGCCAACCTATTAGTTGGCTATTATTATCTAGCCAACTTTATTAGATATCCGGAAAATTGGGCGCAAATTTAGCGCTTAAGCACGAGGTGCCGAAGGCGCCCAGCTTAGGCCTCATAAAAAGCGCCTTAGAACTTTGTCGGCGCCCAATTGTCCTTCGAAATGTCCTTCGGCGCCCAGCAAAAAACTAAGCGCATTTTAGTAGAAAAGTGCGCGAGAACATCAAATATCGAGTAGCCATTTTTTCTTCCATATATCCTGAAATTCGACGCCAAGGACATAAAAAGGATTTTTCCATTTTTTTTGACTATGATTTGCGCTTTTTTTGGCACGAATGCATCTCATAACCTTTTGCCTATAAACATCCTTTCAGTGCCAATTTGCTGCCGATTGTCCCATTTTTCTGGCCAAAAATATTTTGGCCATGGGATGGAACGCGACATTTTCACATTTATTTCTAAGGAAATATTTTACCCAACTCCCATATATTAAAAAACACATACTATACAGGCCTCGGGAGCAAAAATTTCGCGCACCTTGATTTTCCATTTTTCCACAGGCCTTTTTTGATTGTTCAATATGGAGATCCTTATTCTTGGGAAATTTTTTGGGATCCCTTATCCTTGGGATTGCGTTGTCTTGAACATCCAAATCCATAGCTTATAAACCTTAAAGGTAAAATAAAACAGTTTACTGTAAGACAAGAATCAGGGAATTCGCTTCAGCAGAAAGCAGAAACACTTTTCCTCCTCAACGCGTAACTCCATCAGCGCCCAAAATTTTTAGTTTTACATATATTTTAATTTTTATCCAACAACTTCAGAGGCATTGTCCGCCCATTTGAAAAATACAAATATGCTCCGGGAAGAAAGGCGCAGATTGGCAGAATTTTTGCACAAAATCAGCCTCTGCTGACGCTGACCCCCCCCCTGATGCAGCGGCGGCGGCAGCACCAGCAGCAGATGCTGCAGATGCAGATGATGCGGAACGAGACGACGGGCGGAAGCGGAGGGGCGGGCGGTGTGCTGTTTGTTGGAGAGGTGATTGGGGTGGTTGTTGTTCAGGGTTGGACTACAGACCAGATCCGATGGGACCGGATCTCGGATCCTGCTGTAGGTTTTGCAGGACTGAACTTGCGCATGGTGCAGGATAGATCCGGCGGCAAATCCCGCTTTTTTGAATCCTGGTGATTGGGGGTGGTTGTTGTTCAGGGTTGGACTACAAATCGGGCTATAGGACCCGGATCTTCTTTGGTGTAGATTTTGCAGGATTGAACCAGGGGCGTTGCCGGGCAAAATTGCCGTTTTGCAAAAAAAAAAATATCAAAACCCAATATGTTCCCCAAAAACTTTTTTTTTGTTAGACTTGTTAGGCCAAAACTTCCAACTACAAAGTTGTGCAGAATTTTATGCTCTATCTTTTGGTATTTTTAGTTTTTAGAAATTCGAACAAAAAGTTCGAAAATTTTCAAAAATAGGATATTTCGCGAAGATAGAGCATAAAATTACCAAAAGATAGAGCATAAAATTCTGCGCAACTTTGTAGTTGGAAGTTTTGGCCTAACAAGTCTAACAGGGGGTCTCCAGCGACCTCTATCAGGGCAGTGGGAGAAAATTTTGAAAAATTTTCGCGATTTTTAAAGGAAATCGGTCACTTTTTCTTCAAATTTTTCAAAAAAAAATTTCTTTAAAAAATTATCAACAGCGGGGACACTTTTCATTTTTTAGTTTTGGCATCTTGGGGGGCGGAATTCCCCCTTCCCCGCTGGCTACGTCCTGGATTGAAGTTGCGCATGGTGCATGGATAGATCCTGCAAAATCCCGCACTTTTTGGAATCCAACATCTATACATAGTCAAGGGCGTAGCCAGAGGGGGGGGGGGGGNCCCCCCCCCCCCCCCTATCGGCGCCGTCGCCAAACTTAAAATTTCCTTCTAGCTAAAGAATATAAATTTAAAAAATGGGTCTTGGGACCGCCGGCCACCCCCTTAAAATGTTCATAACTTTTTCTAAGCAAAAGATTGTTCAATTTTCCTAAGGAAAATGCCTAAAATCCCGAAATACGTTTTTTTTTGCTCTCCAGTGATGCCCTAATTCAGCCCCTCCCAGAATTTTTTCCTGGCTATGCCCTTGCATCTAGCACCGACTCCTCCTTTTTTGAAAAGCCGATCTCTACATGATTAGGACTATAGTTTTGTGTAAATTTTGCATCAAAAATTGTTTCTAAAAAGCGGTTTTTAACGTAGAATCCGAACCTTGAGATAAAATATTTTGCTCAAAAGAGCACTCACCACCACAGGGAGGGAGGGGGGTCCAATCAAAAATTCGGGTTTTTGGTAGTGGCGAGGTAAATGGCCCTGAGACGTTCGAAATTTTCAACACTCTCAAAAAAAATCGGGTTTTTCTTAACATTTTGTACTATCCATTACAGGACTTCTTCTTCTCCTCGTCGTCACCTTTGCCTTCATCAACAACTTCCGCCTCCTTCCTCGTCCAGCAGCAACAGCTGCAGACCAGCCAGCAGCCCCTGGACCTGCTCGGGCCCGGCCTGGTGGTGGCCATCCTGTTGCTGCTGTTGATCCTCTGCTGCGTGATCGGAAATCTGTCAGTTTGGCGTTTTTTTTTATTGGATTCCATTTCCGGTGGATTTGGGGACAATTTGGATGGATTTTTCCCGCCCAACTCCTCTTCCTCATCCTCCTAGTTTCTCACCTGCAAAATCGGCTTTTAAGAGGGAAAAGAGAGACCTGAAATATTCCCCCGGACTCAAAGTCCACGTTACCCTCAAGGATCTCCTCCTCCTCCTCTATTCTATCAATCCAAGTTATCCCCACAGAGCGGATTCGGTGGCCAAAAATCCAGTTGTGGAGAAGGGAAAATTCCATAGGAAGGAAAGAGGATAACCGTTCCCTAAAATCCAAGACGGTTCCTTGGAGCGAGATCGGTGGAGGGAATCCCCGAAAATATTTTATTGGATACCGCCTTCCAAAATCATCTAACAAATGAGAGAGGGCAGGGTATTCGAATTTGAGGAGTAAATAAAATGAAAATTGGGCGCCGATTGAATTGCTTTGAACCCTCGATTTTATGAAGCGAATTCCTTATTATAAACTGCTATAGGAAAAGTAGTATGAACAGAGAAAAAGAAATCAGACAACAATATGTTTTAACGCATCATGCTTTCGCGTCACAAAATCGAGGAGCTAAAATAAAACCAGGAATTCTCTGGCTTTACTACGCTGATTATACGTCGGGGTTACGGTACGAACACGGATGCCGGCTCCTGCTTTCGGGAGCAATATCAAAAAAAAATCTATCTACCGGTTATAGCTTTGGGGCTTTGGGGAAGGGGGCTGATCCGGCTTCCGAACATTCAAACTGATCAGGGTCGATAGAGAGAGGAGAAGGCAGTTTTCCTCTGGGATGAGGAGTTTTGAATTGTTCCCCCTCCCTCCCCAAAAAAATCATCCAATCCGCCGGTGGGAGGGGTAACAAGAAGGTGTTCGGGTCCAAACGATTACGGTAATCCATCCCCCGATTACAGTAGGATTCCGGAGCCGGACATCACTCATTATCTTGTTCTCATCCAGATTCGTGATCACTGCGGTGCTGGTGGAACGTGATCTGCGCTCCCGGCCCCAGTACTACCTGATCTTCTCGTTGGCCATCGCTGATCTCATGGTTGGTTGGATTATCCATTTTGTTCAGGCCTTTTTTCTCATGAGATATAGATAATTACTATGTGGAAAGCATTTTTGAAGATCCGATTTTTGAGGACCAAATATTTTCGAAAAAAATATTAAAAATGAGAAAAAAAATTAAAAAATTCAACACCTTTGCATTTCCAGCCCATAATGAGTAATGCATCGCAACCAAACTCGTATCTGTCCCCCTCCCCGAAATGCCAAGACCACGAAAAGCAAAAGGGCCCCTCCTCTGTTAGTTTTTTTTGAAAATTTGAAGAAAACTAACAAATTTACTTAAAATTTCTTACTAATTTTTCAAAATGTTCTCCGGCGGCCTCTGGCGACCCTCTTCCCAGGGAAGGGGATTTGGATCCGATATGATTTTAAAAACTGCAATTTTGGACTCCCAACTGTCGCGTAATTTTTTCTGGGAGAAATCAAAAACGAAAAATCGGCCCTTTAGCAGAGAAAAAAAACTGATTTTTCCCTGCCATCTACTTAAGTTTAGAATTTTTATTTACTTTACCCATCATCCTAGGTTGGTCTGATCGTCACTCCGCTGGGCGCCTGGAACACCCTGAGGCAGTCATGGGAGCTTGGCGTCACGGTTGATTATAAATTTTTAGAATTTTTCATTTTTGTGTGTTTTCAGCTTTGCGATTTCTGGATCAGCGTGGATGGTATCCTGCGCTTTTTAACGACATATTATAACCCACACTTTACCCTTTACAGTTCTTGTTTGCACCTCATCCATCCTCCACTTGGTCGCGATTGCTCTTGATAGGTACTTATCTAATACATAATTTGCTTTTCAAATGGGTTTCACAAGAATTTTCCGTATTTGTTGGTTTAGGTCCCCAATTTTTCGAAATATTTTAAATTCCATACAAAATCTTCTATGGGCAAAAAATTATAAATATGCGCAAAAAGGAGGCTTAAAATTGAAAATCGGCAGAAGGAACTTAAATTTTCCGGAGGAAGACACGGAGGTTCGATTTCCCTCTGGGGTACGGTATGTCAAAGAGGGACCAAAAGGAGAAAACATTACGATACCAACCTGGGGAGAAGGGGGAATGGGATGAAAATTAAATTTTCAAAGCCGAATAACGCATTATTAAATCCATTGTTCGAAAATAAAAAAATTTTTCTCTCGCCAGCGAACCCTCCCACGAAAAATCCTCCCCAAAGCACAACCCCTGCTGGCTGGTACAATCTTAAACTATTGTCCCTTTCAGATACTGGTCCGTAACCAACATCTACTACACAAATGTATGGATTTTCTGATTTTTTAAATTATTTTTTTTAATTTTTTTCTTTTCAGAATCGGACGCCAAAACGCATCTTCTCCATGCTGCTGATCATCTGGGTGGTCTCACTGCTCATCTCACTGGCACCTCAGTTCGGCCTGAAGGACGGTGAGCGATGCATTACCGTATACTAATTGAAAGGGTTACCAGTTCATGGCTCCCAGAAAAATTCTCCATATCCCCTATGAAAATTTTTTTTTGAAAAATGTGTAAGACCTATGAATTTACGCAAAACCGTGACCACAACCAAGAGTCGTGACCAAGCTCCTTGATCGTGGTTAGGCCTTGGTCGCGCTGATCTTTTTTAGTCTGGCCGTAAATTCTTGAAAACCAGCAGACCTATGAAATTGTCAAAAAAAAATTGGAGAAAACTCGAGACTATGAAAGTTTTTAAGGCTTCTTGGGGGCTATGGAAGTAAAAGTTATAAAAAAAATTTATTCTGATTTTCAGAGAATTTTGTGTCTCGAGTGCGCGAACAACAAATCTGTTTGATTTCCCAAGACATTGCCTACCAGGTGGGTCACATTTTGATGTTTGGGTTCCATCTTTTAGAAAGGGATTGCTTCTGCGGAATTGGAGACGAATAAGTGCTACGGTGATATGCGTATCTCTAATCAAGGGACAAAAACACTATATTTTTGCCTTTTATACAGAGAAACCCAACCCAGGCCATAAATTCGGTGTTGGACAAAGAGCTGGCCGTATCTTTTTTCGACTTGGCCAAATCGATATTAGGGGGCTATCTTTTGAGACCAAACTCGTCGCTTCTCTATTTTTTAGATGAAAAAAGTTAAAAACATTTTTCTAGCACGAGGGCCAACGATCGGGGGAGGAGGGGGGGGGGGGGGNGGGTGGGTGAATGATATGTAGATATGTACCCGTTTGGGGAACCCTTTTTCCTCTCCATTTCCCCCTCCCCCATTGTTGCTACGGTACGTGATTTAGCATGTATCGGCAAAAAACCGATCACATACCACATAAAACTTGAGATATACATTGGTTGTACCTTTTAAACTTTATTAGGACCCATGGGGTCTTATTTTTCACAGAGGCGGTCTGTTGGAGGGTGTGCCCTTAATGGGAAGGAGGATAGTTAGAGTTACGGTACCCTACAATTTACTATAAAAACTAAAAATAACAAACTTTTTTCTGTGACTTCCTCTTTACTTCCTCCTCAATCGAAGGTCTTCTCCACATCAACCGCCTTCTACATTCCACTGTGTGCCATTGTCCTCATTTACTACAAAATCATGCGTGCAGCAAAGAAACGATTTCAGCGGGTAAAAATTTATGCAAAAAAAATAATAATTTTGCCTTTTTTCAGGAACGCGATCGGAGAACGGTGAACCGGACATTGTTGGACGAGGCGGTGCCGCCGAAGGCCACCAAACTGTTGATTTCACAAAATTCACAAAATGTGCGTTTTTTGGTCTTCTTCCATGTTAAAGATGCCGGATTTCTCCAAAAATTATTCCAGCAAAATTTCCATAAGACAACCTTAAGAGTGTGGAAAAGCTTGCAGAGCAGAACTTTTTGTCGAAAAACACATGCATGGGTTTTGAACTGAAAATCCAGTGAAAATCTGGTTTTGTGGAGGGTGGGACTGCAATCCAAATCCGGCGATGGGTAGCCAAGTGGGTAACGTTGTAGCATACAGGAGAGAGAGAAGACGAAAGTTCGAATCCCCCAAGAAAAAATTTTTTTCCTGGGAGGGGAATATTTTAGTAGGCGATATTTTAAATATTGAAAGTCACCAGTTTAAGTCCAAAAATTTATTTTACGCATTTTTTGGATATTTTTCCAGTCCCCCACTGTCCTCCCTCCAATGGGACGGCATTCACAGCCAAATTGCGCGGTGATGGCCAACAACAACAATTTTGTGAATCGGCAAGACTTCAAACAGCAAAATGGACATTTCAAAGTGAAGGTGAATGGTTGGGGTCCAGAAAAGAAATCGGCAAAGAAGAGTGGAAGTGGGCACCAGTGTTTACGTGATCCACCAAATTATGATCTGATCCATGATCTGATCCTGATCTGATCTGATCCAAGGTCCTGGATCAGGATCAGATCAGATCATTTTTGATGATCCAGAACCCCATCAGATCGGATCATTTTTGAAAAAGGTGGATCATCGCAAAACACTGGTGGGCACCCATCATTGAGGGGGTGACAAGACACACAAAAAGGACATGTTGGCATCAAAAAATGAGAATTCGGTACCAAGCAGCTTTTTAATTGGTAGATCTTCCATATTTTTATTCTAAATGACTCGGCCTAGCGCCTTGTGCGTACTTGATTGGTAGATCTCCTCAGACCAGGGTGACCATCTCCAAACCACTAAAATGCGGCATTTGCCTTTTTTTGACCGAAAAAATGCGGCAAAAATGCAGAAATTCTGATGAAAAATGCGGCATTTTTAAAATGCTTTAAAAACAACATAAAATTACTAAAAATGTTAATTCTGCATATTTCTCGCAACTTTTCATTTTGTCCAGCAATTGTTGAGTTGAAAATTTTTACGGATCGCAAATTTTCTCCACAATTTTCAAAAACAAAAAAAGTACCGAATTGTCGTCTGGCATCGAATTTGGGTGCCAAATGTAAAAATTTGGGCCAATTTATTGTGAACTTTGAGGAGGAACTATTTTTGGGTCATTTCTTTATTTTTGGGGCATACGGTAATTTGCAATGGGAGTACATACTATATGTATTTGTAAGTAGCGTACTCTCTCCAATAAAAGGGAGCCTGGGGGGCTTCTATTTTCAATTTTCTTTTTGGCACATTTTTAAAATTTGGCAAATTAATTTTTTGCAGCTAAAATTGGAAAGTGCGCAACCGCTGACCCCCACCAATGCGGCGGCCAATCAGTCGACAACAGAGAATGGGGATGAGGAGGACGAGGAGAATGAAGTCCCATTGACCACGACAGCGGCCAACGCGGAACAACAGTGCTGTGTGGAGGAGGAGGAGGTGGTGGCGGAGGTGAGGGGGGCTTAGGTTTTTGGATTTTTTGGGTTTTCAAATTTTCTGCAATGGACCTGCCGAAAATTTGCAAAATCCCCTAATGGAATCCTTTGTCTTGGTCGAATTTCGACAAAAAACGCAAAAAAAACAAAATCTCATTTTCGAATTTCGGAAAAATGTATTCCGTCCCATTTAGACCGTTTTCTCTGATGCCGATGGGACAATAATAACAAATGGAAAGAAACGTGAGGAAATGGAGAAATTTCAAAAAATTTTGAGAAAAATTTCGAAAAATTTTTAGGAAAAAGTCGGTCGGCCTCTCAGTTGTTGGCCTTCCCCAGGCCCATTCTGAAGCGGGTGGTGAAGAAGAAACGCGGCACCCGGGAGTCGGTGGAGACCAGGAGAGAGCGCAAGGCATGGCGAACCCTGGCCATCATTACGGTAGGTCGCCAGGGGGGTCAGCAAATCGCTGTCAAAAATTCTCATATACCCAAGTTTTTCGAAATTTTGATAAGAATCAAGCATAATTTTTTCTCCAAAAGCCCTATTATACTGTAAGATCCGAGCCCGGTGAAATTTTTGAAAAAATAGGCCTGTATTTAATAATTTAGGCCTTCCAAATTTTCGAAAGAGCACTCCAAATTTTCTATCAAATTTTTGAAAAGGATTCCGTAACAATGCCATTCGTTTTTCCATTCAGGGCACTTTCATTGCGTGTTGGACACCCTTCTTCATACTTTCGCTGTACAGGTCTGTTTTGTTTGATTTGTAAAAAAAAATTCCTGATTTATCTGTTTTCCAATCAAGGCCAATTTGCATCAATTTGACGCACAAAGGCCAATGCGAGAGTATTCCGGCACTGATGGAACAAATTTTCAATTGGCTTGGTGAGAAAATTGGGTGGATTTTAATTTGTTATTAAAAAAAATTTTACTCAAAAAGGACCATTTGAGTATTCCTTTATTTATTACCCTCCCTCCTCACCATTTTTTTTTGAAATTTTATACCCCTAAAGCGCATTACAGTAGGATTAAGGAGGCCTGAAATTCATCTATTTAGGTGAAAATTTTTTTGTTTGGCACTTTTTCTATAAAATGTTCAAACTTTGAATCACTACCTAAAACCCGCGATTAAAAAATTACGAAACAAGTACCCAAAGTACCCACTTTTCCAGGTTACCTAAACTCCGCATTGAACCCCATCATCTACACAATTTTTTCGCTGGATTTTCGACTAGCATTTGAAAGAATTTTGCGCCGGATATTCTGCAGGTACAGATGAGTTACAAAACGATGACAATGCCAAAGATGCTGATTATGATACCATATACTCCATCAAATCATACGGGTCGACATATAATGGGCGAGAAATAATAAAAACCCAACTATTTTTCTTGTAAATATCATGCTTTTAAAAATAAAAAATGAAAATGGTACACAGAACTCACAGATGAGGATTGTTCGTGTTTATTTCCTCCTCTTACCCTCCTTATCCTTCTTCTTCTCTTCCTTCCGCCCCTTTGACGACGAGTGCTTCTTCTTCTTCGATCGTCGCTTTTTTCGGCGTCTATCCTCAGAATCGGATGAGGAACTTTCGCTTGAACTTTCGGAAGAAGAGCTGCTGGATGAAGATGTTTCATCGGAGGATGATGACTCCTGCTCCCGTTTCACCGCCTTTTTACGCTCCTTCTCCAAACGCTTTTGTAAATGGTCGCGCAGATCGACGCTTAATATTAACAGAATATTTAATTAAATTTAAAAAATGAATTAAAACAAATTGACAAAGAGGCGCTAATTAGCTTTTAACTTGTAAACCAGGCACGATTAGGTTGGAAAGAAATTTTTGTGGAACATTATTCTAAAAAATAAAAATTTAGAGAATTTTGGAATCCGTGTCCATAAAGAAGGCGAATCAATTTTTTTTAAAAAACAAATAATTTCGAAATTTTAATTAAAATATCAAAAAATCAGAATCAAAATTTTCTGTCATTGTTTTTGAAAAAATCATTTTTCCGTGAGAATTTCCTTAATTTTCAGTGTGCCTTATGATTCTAATCAATGATCAAGTTCCAAAAAATTTCAACACATAATCATAGTCATGGAATATTTACAATTTTATATCTTCATTTGAATTTTTTGTTTTTCAACAGATTTTCAATATTTATTTTTAAAAATTGATAGTTTGGTTAAGAAAAAATTGATAGTTTGGTTTATTAAAATAAATTTTTAATAGGAATTAACTTACGTGAGTCCCCCGAGTCCGATCAATGAGAAAAAGTTGATGGCAAAACGGGTATTTTTGGGATGGTCACGAGGGAAGAGGCCTTCCATGGCTCCTTGCAAAGTGCTAAATAAAAAAATGAAAAATCAGCGAAAAAAATTGTAAAACTAACGGATCGCAAATTCTCTCGTAGACTTTGACCAGTGACAGGATTTCCACCAGTTCCATGAATAATATTTTGATGTAGATTCGTCCGGAGGATGTGGTGTCTGTCTCGTTCAATTTGATCTCGCTCAACACTTCCCAGCTTATTACATCCTAAATTGGAGAAAAAAACAAATTAAAATCCGAATAAAATATTGTTACAGAGCCGTAACGATCCATTCCCCCCCCTCCGAAATTCTAGTCGAAAAAATTTCCATAAGGGTTCTCCCTTGTGTTTCGCTTAAATTTTCAAACATTTTCTCCGGCGCAACCCTTAATAGTGAAATTTTCCGTCTCGGCAAAAAATTAATATTTTGAAGAACATCGAAAATTGGAAATTGATCCAACTTTTGGGTCGCGATACCTTAAAATTCGAAATTTTGCTCGGCGAACCCTATCGGGAAAAAACCCTAAAACCCGAATTTTCCCCGGAAATGTTTTGCTTGTCGCCGAAGTTATAACCATGGCAAGCAGATGCGCCACCAGTTTTGCCATATTTTGCAGTTTTGTGTGGTCAAAACGATGGATGGCGTTGTAGGTGTCCCGGGCAATTTGCTCAAATGAGTCCTGAAACTCTTTTCGCAAGCGGCAAAAACGCTCGGCAAGCAGCCCGTAGAAACGTTGATAAGTACGCTGTTGGGCACAACAATCCACAATCATGTGGCAAAGCTCATTCTTAGAAAAAAGTGAAAATTTAGAAAAATTCACATAATAATATTACCTCAAGTTTCGGTTTCAGCTCATTTTTGATCAACTTATGTGCTGCTTCTTGAAAATCCAGAGACGATTGTATGGTCAGGTAAACATTACGGCGAAAAGCAACCTAAAAATCAAGCATAAAATTTTAAAAAATTTTGGATTTTTTAATCCCAAATTGAGTTTCTAACGAGATTCGAGGATGTAGAACCAGGATGTCATATCTATAATTTTCGAATTTCGAGCCTTTCAGATCGAGAATTGGAAAATCGATTCCAACTTGTGATCGAAATTTTTGTTTTTTGAAATCATGTTCAGTAATAGGTAATTAAAAAATTCCTCTCCCATTAATAGGTTTTAGGATAAAATAAAATTCCGAAAAATCAAGAAAATTTATGAACGAGTCAAAAAGGGGGGATACTATTTCATCATAAGTGCAAGAATTTTGACATTTCACTGACCATATCCTGTTCTGTCATGTCCATAATTTGAACTCCGCCGGTAGCTAAAAATTTTTTTTTGGTAAATATTTAAAAAATATAAAATACGATTCAGGACATACTTTCTGCCGGCTTCTCCCCCTCATCCTCCCCTTCTTCGCCCTCCTCCGCTTCTTCAGCTTCCGAATCATCGGCATCCCCTATTATTTCCTTCCGAATTTCCTCGTATTCCGCTTCTTCCTTCTCAAAATCGGGATCATATTTGAAGATGTCTAAAATAAAATATTTAAAATATAAAAAAAGCATTTTTAAATATTAGCTTACTCAAACTCAATTCCGCATCATAAGGTTTGCCATCCTCGGGATTCAATTGAATCAAATGCGCAATTTGGTCATCCTCGTCAATGAGATCCAGTTCTTCCAACATAATGGGATAGTGCTAAATTATTTTTTGTGCAAAATGATCCTTAAGTCTGGGCAGGGGTTTGAGCCCAACAACTTCAGAGGAGGGTCTTGTAGAAAATTTTTTAAATTTCTTGTCAGGGGGTGCATTTTCGGATCAGAGATTCCCGTTTTTAGGGGGTGTATTTTTCAATTTGCTGTGAAGATTTTTTATAGAATGAAGAAGAGTCGGCATGCCTACAAAAGGCCTACTCATCAAAATGCCTACTGATTAAAATGTCTATTTTCAAAATGTCTACTAGGCTAAAATTATCAAAATGTCTACTAAGGTAAAAATTATTAAAATGTCTACTGATTAAAATATCTATTTTCAGAATGTCTACTAGGCTAAAATTATTAAAATGTCTACTAAGATCGGAATTATCAAGATATCTATCCACTATATTTTTCGTTTAAATTATGTTCTTTTGTTCACAAATTAATGTTTCGATATAAATATTGGGTACTTTCCTGTTAACGGGGGGGGGGNAAACCAAATTTCAAAATTAGGGCTAAATATAGAGTTTTAGAATAAAATAAGGCTAAAAATACGAGGCAGGACTGTTCAATAGGTGCGTGCTGTATGGTTTTTGATTTTGAAATGCAAAATTTTTATTTTTGGGCTCGCCTTCGGCGAGCCCAATATTAACAAATTTTGCATTTCAAAATCCAAAAATCATACAGCCCGCACCTATTGAACATGGCTTTTGGCCTAAGCCCCCACGGATGCCATAGATACCCGGCTACTTAAGGCCAGCGGGGATATTGGATAGACATTTTGATCAGTAGACATTTTAATAATATTTATCTTAGTAGACATTTTGATAATTTTAGCCTAGTAGACATTTTGAAAATAGACATTTTAATCAGTAGACATTTTAATAATTTTTACCTTAGTAGACATTTTGATAATTTTAGCCTAGTAGACATTTTGTAAAGTAGACATTTTGTTGCACAGCGAGAAGAGTCTACCTCGATGGGTGCACATCATTCCCCCCCGGAGCCCCCAGAAAAAAAAAGTTGAAGAAAAATTCAAATTTTTTATAATATAAAAAGTCGAAATTTTTGAAAAGTTAAATTTTTTTGAAAAATTTTACAAACAGATTTAATGATCTGCTTCGTACCTCGATAGGGTGCGCTGAGCGACCGAGAATTTTTTTTTTGAAAATTAGTGAATTTTCTTATTGATCATTTTACATTGAAAATACTTTTGTTCAAAAAATGTTCAATGTTCAAAGTCCGGAATTTTAGGGGGGGGCGGAATCGGTTTACCTACCCCCAAATTTGAATGCTTACCTCGAATTTTGTTTTCCGTATATGGAGTATGGTCTCGATCATGTACTGGGTTCTTTCCTGGATGGAATCACAATCATTGAGCACAGCACGGAGACGTTCAAAGACAGCTGAAAAATTGGATTTTTAAATTTAAAAAATCGGAAAAATTAACCGATGGATCCCTTTGGAGTGACTTTCAGTAGCATTGCTCCGCATTCCTTGAGCAAAGTCACTGTCACTTCAATCGAATCATCAGTTGGTCGTTGCATCAACAGGACAAGCATTTCAAGGACGATGATTTCATGAGCCTAGGATAAGGAAAAAAATTGTAAAAAAATACACTCGCTCAGGGGAAAATCCGGAAAAAATTTCGGAGGGGGGGATTATAGTTTGAATGAGTGGAGGTTGCTGATGAGGAGCAAAACAAAAATAGGCTTTTCCCAAAGAAAAGATGAACGATTTTTGTTTGTAATGTTTTAGTTTTTTTAAGGGTGCTGGCGGCCCTGATAAAGGTCCCAATTTCTCGATTTTTCTTTAAATGAATTTTTCTGCTGCTGCTTTCACCCGATTCCCTAAATATACAATATAATTTTTAATTTTTTTCGCCCTCCAACCTTCCTGTCTCCACTTGTTAAAATTTTTTGAAGATATAAAATCTATGGAAAAAATCCTCACAACTCGCTGGTTGGCCAGATGCGCAATGAATTTTGAAACCGTAACACAGGTGGCCTTGTCATTGCGCCGAAATGAACGCTTAAACTGGATGATGAGACGGCGCAGGACCAATTCGCCAATGTTTGGGAATTTGGAGTTGATGATTGCCACGACAGCGGCAAATACGTGGGAGAAGGAGGGCGAAAAGGACTGGGCCTGGATGATCGAGCGAGCAAACAGTCCACTGAAAATTGTAAAATTAAAAACTTAAATATTGGATATGGGAACTATAACTTCACAAAATCAAAAAAAAATTGAGGGAAGAATGGGAGAAGAAAAATCGAAAATTAAGAAAGATCAATTTTATAAAAAAAAATCATAAGAAATAGCCTAAAACACAATTTTCTTCGCTGATATTTTTCTTATTAAGTAAAAATAATTCTTTGAAAATAAAGAATGGACCTAAACTTAAACCCTGAAATTCTTGTCGATATTCGTTTTTTTTGGTAGGTCCGGTCATCCCATTAAAAAATCGATTTTTAAGTTAGCCTCGCTCCCCAAAACCCGATCTCTAACAAAGACCTTGAACTCAAGGGCGTAGCCAGGGGAGGCTGGGCACCGAAATGCCAAGTTGAAAAAAACTTCAAAAGGGTCCCCCTGTTCATTTTGCCTAAAATTTCAAAAAAAAAATTCCGGCGGCCCCTATCGGGTCCACCTCCCAATATGGTGTAAATCCTGCAAAAAATGACCAACTTTCGCAAGAAAATGGTCTAAAAACGTGAAAAAAATTTTTGGCGGCCCGATTTTTTTTTTTGCTTGTCGCTCCCCCCCGAAAAAATTTTTTCTGACTACGCCCTTGCTTGAACTGTGTGTTAATAAAACAAATAAAGGTAAAATACCGTCCGCGTATCAAGTTCTCCTGCAACAATGCCCTGGCAACATCCACAATGTTCGCCACGTTCACGCGGTTGACTNGCAAAAAATGACCAACTTTCGCAAGAAAATGGTCTAAAAACGTGAAAAAAATTTTTGGCGGCCCGATTTTTTTTTTTTGCTTGTCGCTCCCCCCCGAAAAAATTTTTTCTGACTACGCCCTTGCTTGAACTGTGTGTTAATAAAACAAATAAAGGTAAAATACCGTCCGCGTATCAAGTTCTCCTGCAACAATGCCCTGGCAACATCCACAATGTTCGCCACGTTCACGCGGTTGACTTGCCCGTGGATTTTGCGCTTTATGCGCTCCCAATTCATCCGCTGGTAGGCCTCCGAGTTTTTGTCCTCACTTTGGGCCTGCATCATCATCCGCAACTTGGCCGGAGGGATGTAGGCGCCGCCGGCTTTGGTCAGCGACAGTGGAGCCTCATTGGCCGCTTGGTTGCTGATGGTCTCGGCAGTTTTCTCGATGAATGTGTCGCCCATTTTCACGTTTGTTTGTAGAGATTATTCAAAAACCTGTGTAAATTTTTTAATAAATTAAAAAGTAAATAAAAAAGAATAAATAGTAAGGGGCTCGGAATTGTTCGAAAACGCGGACCCTGGAGTTTAGAATTGGAAAAGTCCGGGGTCCCTCTATATATAAAGGCCGGATCCGGACCAGTATCCGGAAAAGTCCGTATCCGTAGATGACAAGGACAAGGGAGTTTCATTTGGACCAAAAAATTTACCGAAAAATTATCGGCACTAGTTGCAAAGTTGTTGCTTTTGAAAACCCAAAAATATAACAGGGGGGACCCTTTTCATTTGAAAAGCAAAATCCAATTTTTTTTCATTTTTTGTTACTTTTTAACTATTTTCGAGCAAAAAAAGTTGAAAAAAACAAAAAAAAAATTTTTGTTTTTTGCCTAAAAGGGGGGACCCTTTTGTGAAAATGATAAAAATTTTTAAGTTGTTTTTTATTGTATATATTATTTATTAATAGTTGTTTTTTATGATAAAAATTTTTGTGAAAATTTTTTTTGAAAAATTGTGGACGTAAACTCCATAAGTACCGAGAAACGTTTGAATCATCATTTTTTTGAAGAGAATTCCTTATTATAAGCTGATACAGGAAGAGCGAACGAACAGAGAAAAAGAAATTAGACAACAATATGTTTTAATGCAACAAGCTTTCGCGTCATAAAATCGAGGAGCTAAAATAAAAATTTGGAATTCTCTAGCTTTTCCACGCTGATTATAAAAATCGGATCAAACTTTCAATTCAATAAAATAAAAAGTAACTTAAGT
>LDKF01000282.1:0-17807 GCA_001026735.1 Rotylenchulus reniformis | reverse complement strand
TACGCCACTGTGGCCCTTATAGGAGCTACCGAAATTCTTTTTATTTAATTTACTCTCGACAGCGAACCCCCTCCCCTTTAAAATGATCCCCCCTCCAAAATTTTTTCTTGCTACGTGTCTGCAAGTATTTAATTATTTTTTGTTTTATTTTGTCCTTATAGACATGAACACAATGTGTCCTCCGTGGTTTTCTTGCCCTCCGGCGACGCTGTGCTGTCCGCATCCCGTGACAAGCTGATCAAACTCTGGGACATTGCCAATGGGTATTGTGTGCAAAATTTCGCAAAACACACCGATTGGGTCCGGATGGTGGCGATCAATGCGGAGGGTTCCTACTTTGCGTCCTGCAGTAACGACAAGGTAGAGATTTTTTTAGATTTTTTTTTATTTTTTCCCATTTAGTCCATTATTGTTTGGTGTTTGGCGACGAAAACGCCCAAAGTCACGCTGGTTGGGCATGAACACGTGATCGAAACAATTATTTGGGTTCCCGAGAAATTCACAGCTTCAATTTTTGCTTCCGAAGAGTCCAACAGAGAGGGTAAGAAAAACGCATAAAACTGTTGAATATCTGGGCCATGGCCTTCGCTAGAAATAAATTTGAAAGGGGGGAGGCACAAATTTTTCCAAGAAAATTTTGAAAATTTTGACCAATCAAAAAAAAATTGGTCAATTTTTCTCATTTTTTCGAATTTTCCGTTCCCTTTACTTCCCCCGATCCCTTGAAAAAAAAATTGTTTTTCAATTTTTGGGAGGAGACACATGCCACTCTACCTCCTTGGTGACAGTACGGGCCTGATCTGTGAATTTACCCTTCCGGAATTAGAATTTCTAGAGGATTATACCTATGTAATAAAATTGAAGATTTTCAACAATTTAGGGAAAAAATCATCGCCGAAATTTTTTTATCTTTCAGAAAATACACCCATAAAATGAGCTTTTTTGAAAATTTCCACATAGTTTCCCTGTGCTGAAATCTTGAAATGGTCGGGCGCATTATTTCCTTGAGATCATTTCCGATATATTTATCATTTTTCAGCAAAATCCAACGGGGACCTTGAGCAGCCCAAGGCGCTGCTGGTCTCCGCCTCTCGGGACCGCTCAATCAGATTTTGGGACGTGTTCTCCGGCGCGTGTCTCTTCTCGCTGATCGGCCACGACAATTGGGTGCGCGGCATCCGACTGCATCCCAGCGGCAAGTACCTGCTCTCCGTCAGCGACGACAAAACCCTCCGAGTGTGGTCCATCGAGCACCGACGATGCATCAAGACACTGCAAGCGCATGGCCAATTCGTCACGTCATTGGGTAAAAATGAAAGCATGAATGAAAAGGGTCCATAACCCAGGGGCAGGGCCGGCGCCAGGATTTTCTGACGGGGGGGGGGGNGCAAAAAAAAAAAAACGAAGTTCGGCGGCCCGAAGGGCCGCCGAAGAAATTTTTACGAATTTGGCTCCTTTTCTTAAAGAAAATTGGTCATTTTTGCTTTAGAACAGTATTTAGAGGGTGCCGGCGGCCCTGATAAGGGCCGCCGGGGAAAATTTGGAAAAATTGGGTCAGTTTCTTACGGAAGTTGGTCATTTTTCTAATCCGAAACAGGATTTTTGCGCTTTATGAACTAATTTTACTATTTTAAGAAAGTGCTGGCTGTCCCGATAGGGGCCGCCGAAGAAAATTTTCAATTTTGGGTCCTTTTCCTTAACGAATTTACCATTTTTTTGCTTATGGCGAATTTTTGAAGAATTTCATTGAATTTAGGAGTGGCGGCGGCCCCGATAGGGGCCGCCGGAGAAAAATTTGAAAATTTGGACCTTTTTCTTAAGAAAATTGGTCAATTTTTTTTATTTTTCCGGGGGCTGACGGGGGAGGGGGGCTTCAGCCCCCCCCTGCCCCCCCTGGCGCCGGCCCTGCCCAGGGGCTTGACAAATAATGGGGGAAACGAGCTAATCTAATCCCTAAAAATAATACTTGAACATGGACGTTGGGGGATTTTTGATTCGGATTTGAGTTTCAAGACAAACTTTAATAATTAGCCCGAAATTACTTACAAACTAGGTTAATCTACTTAATTGAATTGGTCAAAGGAATAAAAGTTATAGCCAAGTTACCATAGTACTCGTGCCAAAAGATATTTTTTGGCCATAATTTTGCAATTTATAACTAATTTTCGCCCTATCTTTTGGTACCTTGAATAGTTAATTGGCATCCAAACATACATTTTCGCGCAAGATGTAGGTCGAGAAAAAAATTTAATACACAATTTTGCCCATGTTTATTTGTTTTCCTTTTTCTTTCTTAACCCTTTAAGAAGGGAAAACCTTTTAAGACAGGAAAACAGAAAAAACTTCAACCGAAGGGAAAATTTTCGTAAAATCGAAATTGGCGATTAAATTTTTAAATTTTCCTTATAATCGGAGTGGATTTATTTGTTTTTTTAGATTTCAACACAAAATTGCCCTTTGTGGTCACCAGCTCTGTGGATACCACCATCAAAGTGTGGGAATGTCGATGATCCTCGAAGAAGTGAAAGGGAGGACAGGGGACAGAATTGAGTCAGTCAATGGTGCTGCTATTTGCATAAAATAATATCTATTAATGTAATGCTTTCACCCAACCCGCCAGCCTATTCAAGGGGCGTAACGAAACAGAACATTCCAGGGGGATTTTCCAAAAAAAAATCGGCAGGGTTGCTGATGAGGAAAATCCCTAGGCTCCGATATTTGCAATCTTGAATCTCCATCAATTTTTCCCCAACTATTACCAAAAAAAATTTCGAACTGTTTGGGCTTAAAGTCGTAAAATCTGACCAAATTTTTCCATCGTTCAAAATTCAATTAGTTCCAAATTCAAAAAATGTTTTTCATGTTCAGCAGCATCCTCGAAATCCATCTTAAAAAATCACAAAAATACAAACTCCTTAAGTCTAAAGACCTCCGGTAAATTTTTAGACCCTGAAAAATTGCTTTTCGAGATTTCAGATCCCCTGTTATTACGCGTTACGCCCCTGCGCCTAATATTCCATCCTTCGCTCCAGCATCCCTTATGATTATATCTCATTTACTCTCTCTTTCTCTCTGTGTTTCGATTTTCATTCTGACCAAACCAAAAAACAAAAATCCGCAAAATTTCAAAAAGCCAAAGAGAAATGCTTCTTCTTTGCCCTCCCCGCCCGGTAGTCAGTAGTCCCTTCCCCACACATTTATTGTCTCTCCTCTAAATTTGCATTCATTTGGCATATAATACAAATGTGTAATGTATGTGTGACTAGAACTTTTACATTTAAAATGCTTACGAAAAGATTTTTGCTATCCATCGATACCGGAAATGGATAAATCCGCCACTTTTCCATAATATAAATTCATTTCTTACAACATTTTTACAATTTAAGTGCCAAATTTTTTTGTTTTTTCGGAATGTTTTCCAGACCATTGTGGAAAATTATAGAGAAGAAATTTCTGCTTCAAATTGCACCAAAAAATACTGGTTTAAAATTGAAAATCCAGAAAATTTTTCCGGAGTTGACCCTCCCCCCAATTGGAGTTTTAAGGCGAGGTTCGAATCCCTCGTGGAAAATTATTTTTTTAATACATTTTTAAATGTACAAATAATTGAAGAATTGAAATCTGCATAAAAATTGGCCTAGGGAAAATTTTTAAAAATAAATTTGGAAAATTTGGCACTTGGGCTGTAAAACTAACCTGATTTATTAACTAGTTTTGAGATTTGAAGAAAATGTCCAAAAAGTGGCCCCGGTTGCCGCCGCCAAATTTGCAAAAATTGCCAGAAACATCGGCGTGGAGTTCCAAGGTGAGCGGAGACATTTTGCTGGGCAAAGTGAAGGCAATCACCAACATCGGGCTCCAACGGATCACGTGTCTGAAGGTCAAGGTGCCGCAGAACAAGTGGGTTTTTACGGGTTTCCTTGAATTTGGGACGTATTTCCATTTTTTACGAGTTAGTTTTTTTAGGAAATACAATCGAAAGAACCTGCTTGGTATTATCATACCATAATTAACGTCGCTTTTTGAAATAATGAATTTTTGAAATTTCTATGAAATTTAAAAAAATGTATATTAAACTAACTATCGCCTGGAATTAGTTAATATAGGATTGTCTGCACCAGATTAGGACAAGAAGAGAAGAGTTTATCAAAAATTTGGACATGAATATACCAAAAAATTCACAGAATCCAAGTTTCTAATGAGTTTTATAGAGGGACCAAAACCAATTTTTTCATAAGCTTTCGCCAATCAATTTTTTGTAAAAAAACATACTTAATGAACGTATCTTTCATTTTTTAAATTAAAATACTGAAAATCTAGCATTTTCCTTATCTGGTCACACCTTAAAGACAAGGCTTTTCTCATTGGTGTTTTGGTGACAATGACAAGTCAGTGACCGGAGCCATTATGGCACCAAAATTTTTTCTTATAAACAACTTTTTGGAACCATTGCTATTAGATTATGATAGGCCTATATCTGGGCTATAATTCAGTGCAGAATATTTCTGCAGGCCGCTTCTTTCTGTCGATCCAGACCTTTTTGTCCTTGGTGAATGGATTTTCGGACCATCTCTTAAATTTGATGCTTTTTTGCCCCAAATAGAATTTCTAGACTATTTTTAAAGTCGAAACCCAGAGGAATTTATCCATTTTCAGTGCTTTATTAAGTTTTAGTTTCACTTCCAAAATGGTCTAAAATTTTTTTCTTATGTTAGAACATTTTTAATATCATAACTCTTATTTAAAATGGTTTCACCCAACCAAATACGGTATGGATCGGTAGAAAACAATCAGGAGAATATATAGTAATTATATACTTATTTTAGTTGCTCATGCGTTTTTAATGAAGTTTCAGATTGATAAATAAAAAGCGACGTTAATTATGATACGACCGGTACCTCATATGAGGCCATTTTTTTCAAAATATTAAGTAATTGTGAAATCTGATACTTTTGGTGACAGAAATTAAAAATTTGCATGATCCTAAAAGCGATTTTAGGATTTTCATGCATAAATATTAATCCATCGCCTTATGTTACACCAATCTATGCTATTACTCACTCGGCCACCTCCGAATTTTGATGAGGATTCTCTTCCGAAGACGCTTCTTTCTCTCAGGATTTTTTCCAATCCCAATTTCTTCTCTTTCTTCCACCGACCCCTGAAAATTTTTTGGGATTGGGGGGGGGGCACCCCCTTGCAACTCGCCTGCATTCGATGCAGAAATTTCTGCTCTGCAATTTTCCTGTCCTAATGGATTTTTGGATCTCGCTTAACTCGAGGAACTGCTAGTTTAAGAAAATGGATAAAAAAGATTACAATTCCGATCAGAATTTCTGGGTTTTCAGCTTCTTCGAGTACAGTCGCATGTTCTACATGACCAACTATGAGCAGTGGGCGCTGGACCCGGAGTCCAAGTGCAAGGTGGGCGATGTGATCCTGATCAAGCGGGCCCGGGAGAATGAGCGCCCATCCGCGCATGTCCACTACAAGCTGGAGAAGGTACTAATTGCTTCTCATTTTGGATTCGGCGTTTTATCTTTTTCGGATTAAATGTTGAAATATTTCTAACAATTTTTAGAATAATAATAGTTTTTTGCGAAATTTTTTCCCATCAATTTTTTAAGATTTTTTTCATCCAAAAAAGCCTCATAAATGCATTCTCTTAATACTTAATCCAATTCTTTAAAAATTACAAAAAAAAATCCATCGAGAAAATATTCCTTTTAAAAAATTACCCCAGGGGGGCTTCGAACCTTGCTTTATCTCTCCTGCCATTATTTGAACCACTCGGCCATTGGCGAATTTCTCTGTAAAACCCGTTTATTCCGGCAGAATTTCAATTCTATACCATGGAATTTTTTTGTCATTCGAACTTCGAAGCATAAATTTTTGCTTTATAACTTACTATCCTAGGACAATGTATAATTTTTTTTTGAAAATTTTGGAAAAATTAAACATAAAATCCCGGCGTTTTTATAAAATTTTTGTCATCAATTTCACCCTTTCTTTTTTTAACAGATTGTCTTCGAATACGGCAATTTGATCGACCCGATCACACAGGTTTTGCGCTTTTAAATAATGACTTTTAGCAGGCTTTTTGGGCTTCAGAGACGCGTGTTCAATGGCAAAGAGTTTGAACGGGAGGTGGAGTTGCGCAGGGGCATTGTCAGCGATGTGTTTGATGAGCCATTGGGTGATGTAAGTTTGATATATAGGCTCTAGGTCTTGGCCGACAGTGACGTTAATTAGGGGGACGGGGGCGAATTCTCCCACCCCTAAAAAGCGAAAATTAAAATTTTTTAAAGAAAATCAGAGGAAGAAAGAGGAAGAAATAATCGAATAGGGGCCTAAAATCGCGAATTTTCTTCAAGGGACGCCGATTTTTTTTTTTTTTGCTCGTTGCTCTGGCTCTGGAAAATTTCCCCATCCGTAATTTTTAACTGGGTACTGGACTCATCAGGGTCTTTATGTTTTTAGGCTGGCCTTTTCCTGATTTTTCCACTTGAGAAAAACAAGGCTAGGTAAAAACTTTTTGAAACCTCGCAGGCCTATGATTTGAAAATATTTCGCTTTTCTAAGAAATATTTATCGATCAACCCTTTAGGAGCCAGTCAGCCACGAGAGGAAGCGCCAACATAGAAAACAGCAGCTAGAAAGTCGAAGGGAGCAACTGCAGCAAAGAAGGAGCTCATCAGATGAAATGGATTGAACAATTGTTTAGGATTTTTTGACAATCCTTATATCTGGAAAAATTAGAATTACATCACAAAAAATATAAAAAGTTACAAAATTTACAAATTACACAATTTTAAGGGTTGTTTTTTGTTTTTTTCTGATTTATTGTTTTTGAATTTGGTTATATAATTTTCAAATAGTGCAAAAGCCATCTTACCAAGATTATATCTTGCGAATTTTGACACGAAATTTAAATATCCGTGACCAGCAGGATGATGGAAGTGGACGAAGAGAGACCAATGCTGAGACCGCGGACATTGGACACCGAGGAGTATGTGAAGGCGAGGGTGGACCAGATTGCGGAGCTGTTGGATGTGAGTAATTTTTTTTTCTTTGGAGGATTAAAAATTTGAGATATCGACACGATTAGTACTTAGAACAACAGAGTTTAATTCGCTGTAAGCAAAAAATCGCTCAAGAAGCTTTTTGCAAGAAGCGTTGATTTACATCCTCCCCTTGAAATAGAAATGGAATCTCAGGGTTCCAGAGGAGGAGGGTGAAGAAAATCGAAACGAAAAGTCAAATTCTCGAAAAAAATCGGCTTCTCCCCTATCTGCACAAGGCCATGAAAATTCGTCGAAAACTAAGATTTTTGCAATTTTTTGCCTCTTTTCCCCTCTTGGGGCCACCAAACTTTTTTTCGTCAGGAGAACCCCTCGCGAAAAAAGTTTCAAGTTTGCATGCCAAAAACCTGAACCCTGGCTACAGCCTTTTCCATAAGGAAAGTCTGGTAAAATTCTTCTTTTGAAAGACATTGATCCTCAACATACATGGGAAGGGGGGGGTCAACCAAAATTTTTACTAGGGGGGTCGGCCAATTTTTTTACGAGGGTAGGGGGGGTCGGAGGGGGTGTCGGCAGCAAAATTTACGAAGGGGGTATAAAAATGGCAATTTTTTACCAAGTGGTGTGCCGGCGGCCCCGATAGGGGCCGCCGAAGAAAAATTTGAGGTTTTAGATCAATTTTCATGAGAAATTTAATCAAATTTTTGCCGACCTTTTTTTGAAAAATTTACTGTATTGAGAGGGGGTGCAGGCGGTCCCGACAGGGGCCGCCGGAGAAAAATTTGAAAATTTAGGTCAATTTCTTAAGAAAATTGGCCAATTTTTGAGACTAGTTTATAAGGAAATTTCATTATATTGAGTGGCGCCGGCGGCTCTGATAGGGACCGCCGGAGAAATTTTTGGAAAAATGTGACTCTTTCTGAAGAGATTTGATCTTTCCTCCTCTTTTTCTTCTCTTCCTCTACCCTCACCTCTTCCCCTACGACTCCCCCCCCCTATAATTTGTATGATCCTCAATTATTTTATGGACCTATAATCTATAATATGCTTTCCTACAGGTCATTGACAATCCGGCACTCGGTCTTGGCGAGGTGACTTCGGGTCCGAGGACGGTGTTCCAGCGACTTCCAAGGCAATCATCGATGGGATTTTTCGAAAATTTTAACGAAAATTTGCGATTTTAAGGCATATGCGCCGGCGGGCAATGTCCCACAACGTGAAACGCCTTCCCCGCGCGCTGAGACCGATTGCTGCTCGGCACACCGCCAAAACACTGCACAGGAAGAAGGCGCCGAGCAGGAAGTGGCGGCGACGGCCCAGCCGACTGCTCAAGGTGGGTTTAATGTGTAACTTTTTAATGAGGTTTTTGTAAATTTAATTTAGGACTATTTTTTACAATTTTCTTGAGCCTTATCCTTTCATAGGGGCAAAAATTTGTATTTTGGAGGCATCGATATGACAGAATTTTGCAAATTTTAGTTCTTTTTCTTATGAAATATATTTTTGTGAAAAAATTCCACTGACTTATGAGTTAAAGATGCTGGCGGTCCCGATAGGGATCGTAATTTTGGCATTCAAGCCTTTTTCTTAAGAAAAAAAAATTCGATTTTTTGCCCTTTTCCCTATTTTATTTTACTATTTCGAGGGAAGATTCCACACCTTTTAAAGATCAGAAGTTTTTTTTGCGAATTTTCTTATTTTTTAGCGTTGGATTCGCATCCAAAAGCGATCCATATGGCTGGAAACGCACATTTGGCACGCCAAGCGGTTTCACATGCAGTTGGTTATCGGCACTCGGCAGTTTTCCCCCATCAATTTACACCACTTTAAGGGACCTTTGGGGTTACAAGCTGGCCATGCGAAGCTGTCAGCGCGGATTCCGTCCTAATTACCGGTGTTCCGTGCGTTCCGCAGTGTGAGTAAGCCAGGGACGTACCCAGGATTTCGGGATGGGGGGGGGCAGGAGCACTAGGGGCCGCCGGAGAAAATTTTTGAAATATAGGCTCTTTTTTAAAGAAAAATGGACAATTTTTTGCTTTAGGCAAGTTTTTTGGTGAAATTTCACCTTATTTTGGAGTGCCGGCGGCCCCGATAGGGGCCGCCGAAGAAAATTTTGACATTTTAGACCAATTTTGTTAAGAAATTTGGTCAATTTTTTGCGTTCGATGAAGATAATTCAATGAAATGAGGGGTGACGGCGGTCCCGATAGGGGCCGCCGGAGAAAATTTTGAGAATTTGGGCCAGTTTCTTGAGAAAATTGGTCATTTTTTTCGATTTTCCCCCCTTCTTTTTCGATTTTTTCTTCCCTTCTTCCCCCGACCCCCTGAAATTTTTTTAAATTTTTCGGCGATGGGGGGGGGGGGGGGGGNCCCCCCCCCCCTAGGTACGTCCCTGGAGTAAGCCCGAACTTAGATGCTCTAAAATCGCAAAAATATGCACTAAAATGGCAAAAATGCCAAAATATGCTGTAAAAAATATATGCCATATAAAATGGCGATTTTTTTTCCAAAAAGTTGAAAAATTTTTACTTCAAAATTCATTTTTATTTTTGGTTTATTTTTTCAAAGAAAATCGAAAATTTTGATTTTTATTAAATTTTTTGTTTTAGGAATTTTTCGAAAAATGGGAGAAAAAAAATTTCCAATCCAATTGTTGCATTCGCGAAAATTCCTTTTTTGAACTCTTTTCCTTTTTATGCTATGCGCAAGAAAACTCAATCATTTAAATCCAGGCCTAAAATTCCTTTTTTAATCGATTTTTTCTACCAATTAGGGTAGCACGCGGGGGGGGGGGGGATCCCCGACATTTTTGGGCCTCATCCCCGTCCCCGACGAGCCCATCCCCGATCCCCGACCCTCATCCCCGCGGGGATTCGGGGATGAAAATGCACCCCTAAAGATGCCATTTTGGATCCAACTGTTAAGAGAATTTGGCGGAGAATTGCTCAATGAGACCTTGGTTCAGTGCTGGGTTATTGGCGGTGAGGTCGCGGGTTCAATTCCCGTCGCCTCATATTTTATTTAAATTATTTCCTTTGTTCTTTTTGGTCATTTTTTGTTGCTTAACACAAAAATTATTACAAAACTTTTAGAATACATTAAATTAACAAAAAAATCAGAAAAACTTTTTTAGAGTGATGATAATTCTTGAATTTTCAAACAGAATTTACAGAAAGTGACATAAAAATTAAGCAATTTTTAAAAAGAAAAGGGTCTTAATTTTCAAAATTTTCTCCGGCGGCCCCTATCGGGACCGCCGCCACCTCCCACAATGATTTGTTCAAAAATTTCATTAAAAATGACAAATTTTCTTAAGGAAAATGACCTAAATTTTCGAAAAATTTTCTCCGGCGGCCCCTATCGGGACCGCCGGCACCTCATACAGTGAATTTCTTCATCCAAAAAATGCTCATTTTTTATAAAGCTTTGAAAAATTTTTGATATATAACATTCAAAAAAAATTTTGGAAAAAATTTTTTCTGGAAAAAAGACAGACATTTTTTCACCCATCTCCGTCCCCGAAAACCCCGATCCCCGTCCCCGGCCGATTTTTCATCCCCGTCCCCGACCGGGCCATCCCCGGAAATCCCCGTCCCCGATTTTTTCAAAATCCCCGTCCCCGTGCTACCCTACTACCAATTTTTTCTTTAGAATTCTTGACCAGAGTTATCTGTGCTGCCTCCAGTTTATGGTGATGGCCCCCATGTCTCTTGAGCTCAAAAACAAACTGCTCATTGACGCACTTTCCCCATTTTGTCAAAAAGTCCTTTAAAAATCTTGATTTTCGCTAAAAATTTCCCCCCTCCCCCCCCCCATTTTCAGCAAGTTTCTCCCACTTTTTCCAACCCCCTTGCAATTTCTGCTCATTTTGAAGTGTCTTTGATGCTGTTTGCACCGGGAAAATACCCACATGGCTTCTTGGGTCCGGCACGAATTTCATGGACCGCTGAAGGGTAAAGTTATTTTTAGACTATTGATGAGTAGCAAAAAATTGAAAGAAAAATCAAAAGAGAAGAAAAAAAAAAGGAAAAGGAAATTTTCAGATTTTGATTTCGCAGTCTCCGTCCTCAAGAAATTTCTCTCTCCATCCTCCAAAATTTTTCTAAATAATTTAGGTCAATTCTGACGCATTTCGGAAAAATTTTTTGGTCCTTATCACGCCAGAAAAGACCAAATTTCTTAAGAAAAGGGTCCAAAATTTAATTTCTCCGCTATGCTTATAGGGACAACTAGTATCCCTCAATACAGAGAAATTTCTCCAAAAACACCTTATGATAAATCTGAATTTTGGGCGTTAACCCCCCCCCCTTTCCGATTTTTTTGGCGTTTGCCAAAATTTATGGTCCTTGATCTCCCTCCTCCTACTAGTATATCGCATTTCACAAGGCCCTACTCTGACCCCTCTTGTACATTTATGAAATAATTAATTAAGTAATTGCATTTTTTTATTTTTCTCAGATTGCTCAACCTGTGGATTCACCCGACAATGGAGAGCCAAATGTTGAAGGAATTGCGGAAATTGTCAACAATTGGTTTCGTTCCGCCGGACCAAATGAAGCGACACCTCGAAGGATCAATGGAAAAAGAAGAAACAGAGAGCGAAAAGCCGATAAGGGTAGGGGAGAGTGGGTCATTTCGTTCCCAGGATAAGGGCCTTCTGTAGATTTAGATTCAAAAATCTGACTGAGGCCAAAAAAAATTTTCTCTCGAAAATCTGATGCCGATAAAAGGAAATCGGGGCCAAAAATCGACAACGAAGAAGCAGAGAGAATTTTGGGGCAAGTGACTGTTGCTCATATTCAGATTTTTCAATCTGATTGTGATTTTCTAAGGCCTCTGATTTTTCTGAGGAATCTAGCCTGTGAAATTACCAAAAATAAGACCTGTGGATTTTTTTTTTTTGGAAAATCAAAGGGGTCCATATTGGTTAAACTTGGACCTTTATTAGAAAATATAAAAAGGATCGAATACTAAGTACCAATTGTCGAAATGAGCTGGTCTTAAAAAAATTTTCCAAAATTATTTCAGATGTCCAATTTGCGCAATCGTTTGTGCCGTTTCCGTCTCATCGGGTCCAAATCTCTCTCCTACTTGCACAATGCCCTCAAACTGGTTTCTGATGACGAACTTTCTTCCAGCGATGAATTTGCGAAATTTCGGTTAAAATTGGTAAAAATCCTAAACTTTTTGATTATTTTTGGTTTAGGTCCAATCACAATTGGTTACGCAACTTGGCACCCAATGTTTTGCCGGGGAATTTGAAGGATGGCCAAGTGGTCTCTCTGCTGGTGGAGGATCCCCGTCTCTTCAGGTGTGCGCTAATCACCCCAAAAAATAATTTCCAGGGCCCATAAGGATAAATAAATCCAATTAACACGAAAGAAAATCGGATTTTTTTTGCTCTATATGTCTTCTTCGGCGCTACCTGAAAGAAGGTCACTTTTGGGACTCTAACATTTTAGAGTCCCGGGATCTAATAATTTAGAGTCCTGAGGGTACTTTTTGACGCTGAATCAGATTCTGACGCACACTTTTATGTAATGCGTCATCTGACGTCACTTTTATGTCAAAATTTTTACTCGGCTACATCCTAGCATTTCGCGTGTTCTACACGCGAAAAAATTACCCAGGAATGTCTGTTAGATGATTTTTAAAAAATAAAAATACTGAGGTCAGCTTCAAAAGTGACGTCAGATGACGCAGTACGTCAAAATGGGCACCAGAATCGCATTCATGACAAAAATTACCACAGGAAAGTCATGTTAGATGATTTTTCAAAAAATAAATTTTTGACGTCAGCGTCAAAAAGTGACATCAGATGACGTAGTACGTCAAAATGGGTGTCAGAATCGCATTCATCGTCAAAAATTACCCAAGGTAGGTCGTAAAGCATGCAAGTGTACTAAATAAAATTGAGTCCCGGGACTCTAAAATGTTAGAGTCCCAAAAGTGACCTTCTTTCAGGTAGCGCCTCTTCTTCCTTAAATCTCACTCACTCGTCAGTTCTGTAAAAAAACAATCAGCATTTGCGCATTCCGTTCCGAATTCGAATTTTTTATTTGAAAAATTCCTTGATCTAATATATGTATATATCATTTTGCCTATTTATTTTTTAATTTCCATGAAAATTTCACAATTTTTGGAAAATCCAGCTTTATTGAAAATTTAAAATCTTTTCAAGGAAATTCGAAAAAAAATTAAAAGGCCAAAATATTTGGAATAATTTTTTGCATATATTTTTTTTCTTTATTTTGGCCTAGCAAGCCTTTAAAAGAGTTTAGGCTTGGTTGACGTCAACATCAGGACTCTAACCAGAGGGAGTGGAATTAATGGATCCCCTGAAATCGAAAAATGATCAAAATTTTCCTGGGTCGTGGAGAATTTTTAAGAAAAATGGAAAATTTTAGGAGAAAAAATTCCCGAAAAAAATTTTCCGGTTACGGTACTGATTTTTTTTTATTTGGCGGCTTTTTAAACAATGTCTTTTACCATCTTTTCAGGGCTCGACCTTTGCAGCATTTACAACAATCTTCGGCATTTTCAAACCCGATTTCTTCTTTCTCATCTCACCCGACCGAAACATCTGCAGATTCGACTTCACTCTTCTGGGATTTGCCCTCCTACCATCAACACCTCCTCCCAAAACGACTTTCTCACGCCGAATTCGAACGATTTTGCGCGGGGAAATTGGCATTTCCCCGGAGGACAGAGTTCAAAGTGCGAATATTACAAAAAAAATTGGTGCTTAAATTTATGTGCCAAATTAAAAAATTATGTGTCTATCCTATAAGAAAATAATTTCCCAGAGGGTTTCCGAACCTCCGCTCTCTTCCTTTCTTTTTTTTTTCGAAATTACCACCCTTTTATTACCCTCGAATTTTCCCGAAAATCCTTTTTTTCTGGATCACTAGTACGAATTCTAGGGTTTTCTAGAGTCATCCGACTTGTTAAAAATTTCTGCTCTACAACTTTTACCGGAGCAGCTGGTTTCACCCCCGCGCTAGAAAAATGGTTGTAACTTTTTTTCAGATAAAACATAGAGAATTGAGTTTGGTGTCAAATGATAGCCCTAAATGTCTACAATAAACTTGCAGAAAAGATTATCCGGTTTGGCAAAGTAGAAAAAACTGTGGCCAAGTTAAGCCATAAAATCGTGGTTTTGGCCAATGGTCTGGCCATAACTCTTTTTCTACTTGGCCAAATCAGTTAATTGTTCTTGCAAGTTTATAGCAGACATTTAGGGCTATCTTTTGACATCAAACTCGCTTCTCTAGGTTTTATTTGAAAAAAGTTATAATCATTTTATAATCATTTTTCTAGCGCGGGGGTGAAACCAGGTGCACCGAACTTTTACATCATAGGAAACCTTCTTTTGAAAAATTGGAATGCAACTTTAAGATTACTCCCCATTTTTAAGCATAATTCCACTTTTAGATCCCGATTTTGCTTGTTTTCCGCCGCTCTTCATCAGCTTCCATCCCGAACAACCTGAATGGCACGGCCGTGAACTGTGTTGACCTAATTTGCCCCGGCGGAGTTGGCTATGGTGAGTTTACCATTCCGATAAAAATTCTATTTATAGCTTGGATGGGATTCCCGTGACCAAGGGTTTAGCCAGAAAAATTTTTTGGGGTACCGCGGAGAATTTTTTTAAGATTTAGGTCTTTTTCCTAAGGAAGTTGGTCTTTTTTGTTGCTTAAAACAATTTTTTATGGAGGAATACGCTACATTTTTGGATGGCCGGTGAAAATTTTTCAAGATTTTAGCCAATTTCCTTCGGGAAATGTTCAACTTTTCTTCTAAATTTTCGGTTTTTCTTCCCTTTCCTGCCCCGACCCCATGGAATTTTCAGATTTTAAGTGTTGGAGATGGCAGATACCTACTCCTAGCTCCTAGGTACCCCATCAGGACCGCCGACAGCCCCTAAATTTTTTTGGTTAAACCCTGGACATTGGTACCCCCCAAGCCGAAATCCTGGATCCTGTACCTCACCCCATTAAAATCCCCACTTGCCCTTTATTTTACGCATTTTTCTTCACCAAGACTTTTGGTTGGCCCTCCAATTTGCCAATTGTCGCGCCATCGGCATCCGGGACAAATGCGCGTTGGATTTCGAGTCCGGACTCACCACGTTTCCGGACGATTGTCCTGACTGTTCTGCCGGCAAAACACATGCACAGACCGAAACCCAACAACTTTTGGTCAGTTCAGTTTTTTGGTGGGATGTCCTAATGTTAATATGCAGTAGAGCTCGGACTCGAGCCTGGCCCGGACTTTTCCCGGATCCGGTGGTTCTCCCCAAAACCCGAGATCCGGATTTTCCAAAAATTCCGAGCTCTTATCTACAGCCTTGCGCCCATTTTCTTGGATTAGGTATAACCCAATTTTTTAATTTTAAAATAATATCAACGACGCCCTATACTACAGTTCGTTCCCCCTCCCCAAAAAAAATTCTCCACCCCTCTTCCCCTCTAAATTTTTTTTTCTGGTGAGGCCCTTGAACTGGGGATTAAAAGTTTAAATCAAACCAAATCAATGCTAATGTTTCGTGACCAAAATCTTTGGCTGAAATTTCGGAAATAATTTGCATTTTTATAAGCTCTCATGTGATAGCGATTTCTTAGTTTTTGGCATTAAGGATTTGCAATATTTAAAAAAAATGAAATTTTATAAGGCATTTCAACAATTGGTTCTTTAGCAACGTCATGCTTCACATTTTTCCCGAAAGAATTTTTGAAAATTTTTTCAGGAAAAACACAAGCGAAAGCCGCGCAACCGGCGAATCGAATTTGCGCGCGCATTGCGGGTGAAATCGCCGTTTGCTTTTGAGTGGGAAAAGCTGGTGGCAGACTATCAGGATCGGGACGAAGACGAGGAAGGATTCTTTGTTTTGCGCGACCGGCAAATGTTGAAACGGCTGCAACTTTGGTTTCGCAACGATAGCAGCATCAACATTGATGGTGAAATTTTTAAAAATTTATTTCATTTTAAAAAAAGCAAATTCCAAAGCGTTTTTCATTTTTTTAAAGAGCTCATCACCTCGTCTCCTTCGGCATTGGTGCCCGTTTCGCTGAAAATGATGCACAGAGGTAGTAGGCATTTAACACAAGGGCCTAGCGATAGAGAGGGACGGGTTGAGGCTGCAAAAAATTCCAACTCAGAAAATTTCATTCCCTGTCAATCTCTTCTGAATTTTCGACAAAAATTTCCGGCACTCCCTATCGGATCCACCCACATCAACTAAAATTCTCAAGATACGCAGATACGGGTCTATAAAATGCCAAATTTTCTATGTGGACCATGTTAGGTTCATCAGCAGGACCCATAATACAAAGAAATTTATTGCATAAAATATTGTGCAAAGCAAAAAGTAGCAGACAAATTTCTTAAGAAAAATGTTAAAAATTCAAAAAAAATGCCGAATTTTTTTACTCGACTCTCCTTGAAAACTTTTCCTTGGATACGCCCTTGTAGATTTTCAATATTTACTTCCTTTCCCTTCTCCGATTCCATAAAAAATGTGTGACCATATTTCTTAAGAAATGATCCATTGAGGGGGTTTCCCCTCCTAAAATCTCCACACTTACCAATATGACAAAAATTATGCTCGCAGGTGTTCCAAAACGGCTGGCGCTGATCTGTTTGCCGACCAAAAATGATTTGGAATTGATGCGAAGCGAAGGGGACCGGGTGATCATCAGGGAAACGGAGGACGGGAAGTTGCAGGAAGAGGAAGAAGTGTCCAACGGAGAAGAGCAAAATGGAGAAGTGAGCAATCAGAATATTTTCCTTGCAAAATTTTCATAAGTTTTCAGCGTCCATTCCCATGATCTTATCAGTAAAATTTACCCTTGAGTACTTTTTTCGGTTTTATAGCATTTTCTTGACAACGAGGGGGCGGGGGGGGGGAGTAGCAAACCGGGCCCAGGCCCTCTCGATGTGCTAAACTTTTAAGAATTTTTATTTTAATAATTTTTAAAGAGAAACGTCCAAAACATGCTCCAAAAGGTTGATTTTTAAAATTTCTATACAACTCCTGAAAATGTTGGACTCTGCCGATATTATTGTTCGTTGTTTCATGGTGTTAATATATTTCATTTTTTATTTTTTTACATTTCGGTTTTTTCTGTTATGCCTTTTGATTTTTAATCTCCTATTTTGCCCTTATGCCCCTCCCAAATTTTTCAGGATCCCGAGCAGAAGAAAGCAAAAAAATCTGCTGCTCATCTGCCCGAGTTCATCTCGCTTCTGGACAAGAACAATGACTCTGGGGGCGGCTCATCGTATTTTCCCGTTGATTCCATTTCGCGGATTGGAGAGCTGGTTTCGCTGAACGAGTTGTTCCCTGACAAGGGCGGACAGGAGGATAAGGATCAGCGGAGGAGGGCACGGAATGTAAAGAAGAGACAGCAAAAGAGAGAAAAGAAAAAGAGGAAAAGAAGAAAGGAACAAGAAGAAGGCAAAATGGAGGAAAAAGAAGAATCCGAGGAGGAGGGACCCGGAGTGGAGCCGACAAGGTCGAACAAGGGGTCTAAAAAGCTTTGGAGCCATCTCGTTAGTTCACAAATTAAATCCAAAATATTTCTTCGAACTTTTCTTAGGGGATCTGATTTTCGAAAAATGGGCGGTTCAAAATCCAGTTCAGAAAATCAAGCCCTATGAAAATCAGTTTCCAGGGGACTGATCTTATGGTCATTGACGAGTAAACATAAAACAATTTAGGTGGCCCCTGTCGAGGCCATCGAGAAAATTTTGCTAGGGAAAATTGGCCTTTTTGCTTAAAGC
>LDKF01000281.1:74303-84355 GCA_001026735.1 Rotylenchulus reniformis | reverse complement strand
CCTAATTTAGAATGAGTTTTCTGTCAAAAAATTTTTATAAATTATACTGAAAAAAAGAAAGAATCTATTAATCTTTAAGCATAAAAAATTGTCAAATTTAAATATAAAATAAAGAATCTAAAATATTTTTTCTCAATAATAATGGAAAGAGTTGAAAATATTGTATATTTGAAATTGACAACGATTTTTTAAATTGTCCAGCTTGGATCATTATGTAGTAATTCGATAAAAATAGTTATAGTCTAACTATAGTTTAGTTTTATTTAATTGGCATAGGATCAATTTTTCTCTGGCGATATCTGTACTTTTTTGGTCTTTTTTCTACCGATGACATTTTATTTATAGCTATAAAATGTATAAATCGTCAATTTTATTTCCACTATTTCACTATTTTCCAATTTCTCTCACCCTATGCAAATATTGGAAAATCAAAAAAAATCCCACCGATTAGAGAGATATAATGGAGTTGGGTTATAGAATTGTAACCTTCCTCTGTTTTGACAGCCGATTTTACCTCCAAAATTTGCAACCCATCAAATAATAAAAATACGGAAAGATTCCCCTCCCTTCCCCTTTGTCTGCACCGTTTGGGACAAAATTTTGGGCCCAAAATTTTATGGCCAAATGCCAAATGATGTAGAGGGAATCAGGGGAAACAATGATGATTAATCCGCACATTTTTGCCTTTTTGGAACTGTTCGGAACAACCATATTTTTGGCCCATTTTCCAAGTCACCTTTGGGCCAAAAAATCAGAAAAATGGCCATAATGATGTCAAAAATGATTAAACTCGGTGCTAGGGTGTTAAAAACTGCCATATGGGCGTTAAAAAACCGTCAAATGCTATAGTCTGGCCGAATTTTTTTGAAACTTGCTAGGCCAACGGTAGAAAAGCAAAGTTGTGCAGAATTTCGAAATTCGGTCAAAAATTTTGAAATTTTTCGATCGAAGAATAGTGTTTTAGGTGGATTCTGGACTTTTTTGGCCGAATTCCGAAAAACAAAAAATGCAAGAAGATAGAGCACAAAATTCCGCACAAATGCTTTTTTTAATTTCGGTTTAATATGTAAGTCTTAAAAAAGTTTTCGACCAGACTATACAGGCATTGGTGGTTTTTTAACGCTCTAGCACCATAAAATCTCTAAGAAAAACAATTATTTTAAAGATTTTGAATTATATATTAAAATTGTAATTTAAATTTTTCTCGAAAAATCAAAGATACGCCGCCTAATTAGTGCTAAGAATGAAAAACAAAATTATCATTTTTTATATTAATGTTGAATTTAATGCCATAGTAAAAATTCAGTCCTTATAATGCGGAAGCAAAATTGACCCTTCCCTCATCTATATTTTTATCAAAACAGATCTGATCGACGGAATAATTTAGTTGAATAAAAGTTATGGGCCAGACAAAACTTCCAAAAATAAAAAATAAAAATTCATATCTTTTGGATGTATTTTTATTCTTCCATTTTGGACCATATTATTGAGAGGGAAAATCTGGTAAATTTTAAGATATGTATAAATCTCTTAAGATTTTCAAATTTATTATTTTAATACCCTAAATCCGGGAAAAAAGCAATTAGTCTAGGGAGTTATCCGGCTTTTTGAACGAAAAAAAAGTTCCTACTAGGGCTTTCTAAGGATGTAGGTTCATAATCTGATGTCATGTTAAAATTATTCAAAAATTTTCAAAAAAAAATAGATTTATGCTATAAATACATAAATCATATATACGATCTGGCACCTAAAATATTACAAAAAAAAAATAAACAAGATAAAAATATTAAAGATGTCCTAAACCCTGTCACATGAAGAAAAAATTCAAAATCGGGTTATGAAGAGCTGGACCCAATGTTAGGGTCACGAAAGTCGAATTATACCAATTATTTAATTGCCTCGGGAAAATAAGGACGAGACCCATTTTCTCGCAATCCATTCAACTTTTGCAATGGTTTTTCGTTTCCATAAAAGAGTAAGGACCAAGTTTCACGAATTTTCCGATCATTACCCCCTTCCCCATTCCCTGATCAGTGGTGCTTTTACAATCCAAACATTTTGGTATTTGAAAATTGAAATTTTGATACTTTTTATTGGTTTCCTGTATGAAAACCCTTCCCCTCCACTCGTCCTTCCCATACCATTCGTTGTTTGCCCAACCGCCGCCGGGGACCGTGGAGGAATGAAAATGAATCAGTGATTTCCAAGCAAAAACTGATTCAACCGACGACCCAATTCCCCGCCATTCATTCAGCTCAAAAAGCTCCGAATCGCACAAAACAATTTTTGGCTTCCCGTGTTATAATATATTATCTTTAAAATCGAAAATTGATTTTTTGATCTGATACACCCTTATGGAAATTTGACTTTTTGGACTTTTTTATTGCTCTAAAAATAAAAAGTACAGATACTATGTACTTATTTCTGATCCTTTAATATATTGATTTTGGGACTTTTTAGATCAAAAATTTCCTACAATGATTTTCGACTTTTCCATCTGTAATAAAGAAAATTTTGATCATTCACTACTTTATGTAGATTCGATTTTTGATTCGATTTGATTAATTTTCGCCGACTTTTGCCTGAAAATCTCCATATACGTTTATCGAATAATTTACATCCGTTTTTTAAACATATTTCTACCCCCCTCCCCCTAGAAGACCGGCAAATTTTTTCACTTTTTCTTCCAACCATAAATAATTTTTGATTCCATTGATGATGGTGTCTTGTCCAAGGCTGGTCCCAAAAAATTGTTCCTGACAGCAGAAAGCAGCTCATTAACTCACGACCCAGATCAAATCAGTCCGTGTCCCTGGACCCGCTTATTTCGGGTCCAAAAAAATTGAATAAGCTCTTCTCTTGAGCTTTCACCCTTTAGCAATCAGAGTCGGTCTTTAACAATCATCAATTCAATGATAATAGATTCTTTTTGATCGGTCACGATGGATGATAATATGCACAACTGATCATGATGTTTTTGTGTGTTCTATAAGTCTATTTTAATTTAGGTATTAGAGTTCGGGGTCTGTGGTCGAAAAATTGCAGATAAAAGCGCCAATTTTTGGTGTCAAATTCGATGCTATCACTGCTGCTCAGCTCCCTATTAGATTCTCCATTTCTGATCAGAACTTCTTCGATCAGCAGAACTCCTGAGCCAAAATCATAATTTCCAGATCAGCAGAACTCTATTTCCGCACTGAACACACGTGTTACTGTTCAGATCCTTCATCATAAGATGGATCAGAATGTCTATCCGATCACTCGTATCCAATTTTCTAATTCTTTGTTGGATCAGTTCATCCATTACTGATCAAAAATCAATACTCTGATTAGCCCTTTCCTGATCCAAAACCCTTCTTTCCTCATCAGCAGGGCCCGGATAGTTATGCATTATAATTTGGCAAAATATGCGCATAAAATATGCTCAAAAAAGCCAAAATATGCACCAAAATATGCATTAAAATTGACCAAATTTTATATAAAATATGTTTAAAATTTATTTAAAAATGCAAAAAATAATTATTTCTACAAGCAAACAAATCATTTTGACGAATAAACATTCATTTTGTGGATTTTCACTCTCAAATTTGAAAATGCCATGAAAATGCTGAAAATCGGAAAATTATAGACACGAAATGACTAAAATTTACAAATTAGACGAAATGGTGAAAAATTCTAAAGTAAACACGAAATGCCTAAAAAATTTTCAAAATTTGTATAAAATGCCAAAAATTTCTGAAAATTCAAAAAATATGGTCAAAATGCCAAAAAATACAAAAATTATGAAATTTTGACCAAAAATTGCAAAATATGCACAAAATATGCTCGAAAATGCCAAAATATGCACCAAAATATGCAAATATGCAATATGCTCCAAAATCGCAAAATATGCAAAAATATGCAAATTAAAAATCACTCTAGAAGGTTCTAATCAAGTGGAAAATGCGTTTTTCGTGGTTATTTCGACGTTCTGATATCAGGAAAAAAATATGCATTTGCATAACTATCCGGGCCCTGCTCATCAGACAATCCCTCTTCCGTCTCGTCTTCTTAAATATTAACATACAAATAAATGCAAATCCCCCGACAATGATCCTTAATGGGCTTCCCATTCATCCCCCCCCCCCATTGGGTGGTTGGAAACAAAACAATCGGCGGCTGGCAGATCGCCAAAACCCGCGCGTGATGCTGTCTGCCTTTGATTGGATGATCTCTGGTCTCACTACTCGCTCGCGCAACTCTCTGACAAGATACACACTATTTCGTGTGCCTTTTGCCTGCCCTAAAGGGTGTGATCTCTGGTCATTAGTACATCTCTGACAGCCTTCCTACTTTCTCATGGCCATACACTATTTCTTCTTCCATGCCGATCTCTGGTCTCTTCATTCTCACTTACTTTCTCTGCATAACACTTCCAGCTCTCCACAATTTGCAGCCTATTTCCTGTTTTCTCGCCCTTCCACACTCTCAGGCTCCCTCTCATTCTCATGCACTATTTCGTGCCCGTTTTTGTCGTCCCCTTAGGGTATTGGTCTCTGATCTCTAGCCTTCTCTATCCTCTTCCTTCCCCACGCTATTTCCTGGTTGTTTTTTGTCTTCTTCTTTTTCTTCCAGAGATTACAGAGGACTAACGGACGGACCCCCTCCTCCACCCCCCCCCCCCTCATATGTGGGCTGGCGCTGGCGAGCATCACGCGACCACGGCGACCTCGTAGGCGGGGGTTGTTGGTCTTCGCTCGCCAGTCGCCGAAGGGGCTGTTTTGCTCGCTCTCTCGCTCGCCGCGTTTTTTGGCCCCCAAATTGTGCGATTGGACTTTGATCACTTTTGGTCATGTGAGGGGGCGTCGGCGATCACCCTTTACCCTCTCTCTCCGATCGCGGTCGGTTGATAAGGGGGACGCGACGAATTTTTACGGGGGTTCATGAATGTAATATACATATGTACACAATTCGCCCAAATTTATTTTTTGTTTTTGGAAATTGACGATGTCAGCTGTTGTGATCGGAGAAAATTTAGACCAGAGATCCTGTTTTGCGGAAATTAGGCAATGACAATGTGTTATTGCACCAATTACTCTGATACTTTAAAATGATTACTGCAATCCTTTCATGGCATAGTGTAGCACCCTTAGGTTACTGTAATATTATATTATTGCTGTAAGGATTTACAGCTTTCTTCCTTGAAAATTCAGATTTCTGTCAGAGTACCGAGCGTCAGGGATATTGTAGCCTGCTACCATTGATATTTTATTCCAGATATTAAGTATACTGTACCAGCTTGGCCTTACAGTTAGAGTTTCTAATAAGTTTGAGGTGCCGGGGAACTCTAGCCGGTCTCTCTTGAGGGAGAGGTTGTTATGGTAGTATTCTCGGTGACCCTACAAAATCATAATCTTTACAAAATTCACCCCATCCCCCAAATATTTTTATGCCCTCAGGGCATCAGATTATCGTTCAAAATGATCAAGATTCTCGCACATCAACAACCCATTGACCAACCCAACCATTTCCCCCTAAAAGTTCCACTCGTCTGTTCGAAAACAATTTTTGTCGCTTCATTTTGATTATTGAATCGGCGGCCCAATTTCTGATTCTGACTTATGAGTCAAATTCCTCCTCTACATTACAAAACATATTGATAATTGGTTTCCCATCGCCGATCAGTCTTATGGGCGATCAAAAAAAAGTTTGGACCCAGTTGGAATGTGTCAATTTTCAGAAGCGATGGAGAGGTATCTTTGAGGAGTTTATTTGGCCTATTGGGGACACTTTTTTATCCTAAAAATTCAATATCTAATGTCCAAATTTTTCAAAACCTTTATAACCAAGCTTTAGATTGTTATTTTAAATTTATTCATAGCCTAACTCTAGAATTAAGCAATGAAAAGAATTAAGTCGGTCATTTAAAGTCTTTTATAACCCAACTGTCTTAGCTTTTTGTCTTAGCTTTCTTAGCTGTCTTAGCTTTTAGCTCTTTCTTATCCCTAAACCCGATAGAATTAACGGTTATCAACTTTTTCCCAGCAAAAAGCGGCCAAAATTGGTCGCTTCGGACATTTTCGTGCCCTAATATAAATAAATTTACACATTTTTCATTATTTTTCATACCAAAAATTAAACTAAACCGACCATTTTCAGTTCTCTTTAATACCATAAATCGGCCACTTTAAAATTCTCGATTCTAAAATTATTATGTAAGTTCGCTAAGTTTCATATACTCATCAACATCATCCTCATCAATTCATTCACAACACACTTGTCGGTCGTAAGGAAAGGCTTTTTAGGGACGGAAATCAGCCGGTTCTCGCCGAGGATTATTTTGACCTCTAAACTGTTGTGACACTTTTTGCCCTTTCACTGCCTTCCTCCAAGGCCACCGATCACACTTTTAGTTTTCGCCACTCTCGCGGCGCTAAAATGGAAAGTCCAAGTGGCGGGGGAGGGGGAGGGTCAAAGTTCATGCGCTGATCATTCTCTTCGATCAACAGTTTCCCCGAGAGTCGGGATCAAAGATCACTCTGTCATATTATAAGAGCATTATTCTGTATATGTATGATCGGTGAGCAAAACCTTGCTAAAATGGGGATCAAATGGTTTGAAACCAAAAACAACTCAAAAAGTTTTAGAGAGTTTTTAAAAATGTGCTGAAGGTTCACACTTTGCCAAGACATCATTCTAACATTTTTAACGATGTTTTGATGTTCGGATTACAAATTATCAAGCCATCATTCGAACATTTTGATGTTCGGATGCTGATTTGTTTTTTTCTACAATTTAAAATGCTGAAATCTAAATTGGAACAGCTTATGAATTTTGGCATATCTTTATGCCATATTTGATATTAGATCAGATCTTCGGACTATCTTTGATTTTAAGCTTTTTAGGATATTTTTTATCGTTTCGGCATTTTGAGAAATTTTCCCTTAAAATATGTATGATTGTTCGGCTTTTCGCCATTTTATCTCCTGCTGCCAACCATAGTCGTTTTTTTTGCAAAAATTAGTTCCGCCGCTACAAAAACAGCTTCTGAGCTCTGTTTTTCATCCAATTAGCCACCTTGGCACCTGCACCAACCCCACCCATTAATTTGTCCTCAGGGTCCAACTGACTAGTTAGTCATTATGCCACCACTTTTTGCCGTTCGTTATCTTTTCCTCCCTCCTCCTTCTCCTTATCTTTTGCCCCGGCCACATTTATTCTTTTGTACTTATTATTATTGTATTATTTTCATTTCACTTGGCAACAACATGTCCCCATGTCCCGCTGGGTCCGTCCGACCGATTGTTTTCAACACGCAACATTTGGCTTTTCTTTCCTTTCCTTTTCTTTTTCCCCATCTATGGCCCAAAATCGTATAGTCGTCGGGGTCGACACTCTCGAGACTCGCCCTTTCCCCTCTCTTCCCCTCCCTTTTCTCCTTTTTGGTCTCTCCATCTTTCTATTTTCGTGTTGTTGTGTTTGCCCCCATCTGTCAAGCAATTAAGCAGTCCTCGGGGGGGGGGGGCAAGGGCTAAAAGACCCACTCATTTTTTGTGCCAATATTTTTGTGGCCATATGGCCAAGTGCTTCGGCAAAGCTCACGGAACCATTTTTCGGACCATTTTGGAGCATTTTTACGAGGTCTATTTAATCATTTTGCAAAAAAATATATATTTTTTGAATATTTTCCAGTTTCTTTGTTCAAGTTATAATTTTTAAAACAATTTTAGACGTACATTTGGTCATTACAACCATTTTTGACTCTGACCAATTTTGCAATTTTGTATCCAATTTTTGGCAAAATATAACCAACTCATAGATTCTGATATTGGCATTTTGTAGCCAATTTGGCCATTTTGAGACTTCTTTCTAGATATATTTTTTATTAATGTATCTGCCAATTTCCAAAAATTTTTTATCCTTTAATCCAAAGATCATTCTTTTTATTATTTGGCAAATCTTTCTGGCCTTTTGACCATTTTGCAATTTTCTGCCTTTTGGCACATCTTTTTGGCCATTTTGTGGCATCTTTCTCATCGTTTTTATTATTTTCGTTTTTATTTTTGTACTTCCTAATGTCCCCACCTTACACTTACATTCTTACATTTGTGCAGGGTCAGAATCGTACAAAATACCCCAATGGGCACCCTCTGCTGCCATCGGTGCCGAGGCGAAAATGTTATTTTGTCTCCGGCCCCACCGCCGCCGGCGGCCAATCCACTTCCTCCGCTCATCAGACGGACTCTTTGGGAGGGCAAAAACGCCGTCGACGGCGCCCTCGGCGAGGACAAAAATAGAACTCGGTGGCCCCTCAGGGGCAAAGGCCTCCCCTCTCCAAAACATTTGTGTGTGTGCTTTATCTCTCTCTCTCTCTTTCGCTCTCTCCAAGTGCAATTTCGTATAGTTGGCCCCTGAGGCAAAAACGGGGCGGAAATTTCCACCGCCGCGGCGGCTTTCGGTCTGCTCCGCTGCTCTGTGTGCTGTTTTTTCGTTGTTTTTGTTCTTTTTTCCCGACGACCAACCCGCCGGCTGGCTCGAGAGTGGAGAGAGACATTCCCATACGGGCTAGCGAGCGGGAGAAATAGAGAGAGATTCACATAAGGTTAGAGACATGGAGAAATAGCGTGTACAGAGAATAGAAGAGATGGAAATAGAGCATTGGGCGAAAAGAGAGACAAGACAGAGAAAACACCAGAGAAATAGTGTGCTGCTGGCAGAGATTCCCGCTGCGGCCCAAAAAAGAACCACATGAGAAGAAAAAAAATTGGTCCCGACCAACAGCAACAGCAGAGCCGAGAGAGAGCAAGGGGGAAAGTGCAATGTTCCCTCACAGAGGTTGAGGGAGAGTCATGAAGGAGTACCGCCCTGAGTACCAAAAGTCCCAGAGTTCATAATTCTGTTTTTTAAGGAGCTTCGAACTTTGATCTGGCATTTGTCCGAGACTCAATTGTCCCATTAATGATTAGGGCGAAAAGGTAATTCCCTATTTTTTTAAACACAGGGAATCGTAGGGAAACACTCAGAAACGCGTTTTTAGACATATTTAAACGTATTTTGATGAACTTTTTTTCCCCTATTTTCCCTATTTCTATAAGCGCGGCTAAATTTTTCCCTATTTCGCGACTTTTTCCCTATTTTCTCCCTATTTTGCCCATTTTTTAAGAAATTCTTCACAAAAATGCAATAAAAACCGAAAATTTTAGATTTTTGGAAAAAAATTTTAGTTTTTTCCGAAAATTTTTTGGAAAATTTTTAGTTTTTCCCAACCAACATTTTGGAATAATTTTTAGTTTTTTATTCAAATTTTTTCGCAATTTTTTTTGAAAAAATTTCGAGATTTTTTTTAAATATTTTTTTTGTGAATCTTCAATTTTTCTAATGAAAACATCTCAAGATATGGTTAAATTGGTTCTAAAAAGGCTTAATATGTATTCTTTTTAAACAAAATTTTTGAATTTTTATGTCATATTTTGGGGAAAAAATTTCCCTATTTTTGCCTATTTTCGCTAGATAGCTCCCTATTTTCTCCCTATTTTGGCCTTTTTTTGCTCCCTAATAGGTCCCTATTTTGGCATAAGAGAATTCCCTAAAACTTTTCGCCCTATTAATGATATTCACATTATTCCGATGTACTTAAAGACCACATGTCACAATAGCCATTTTTCCGACGGTACCCAATTGTCCTGGTACGGTACTGGTACACAGTTTTCCTTGAGTACCTGGACTCAATTTCCTTATCTCGATAAAATTGCACCGCTATTCCATTGTGGCATTAAAAATTGTTCCATTTTTGTTCCCTGATGCCTATGCCCTCTTCCTCTTCCGTCGTCATTCACTGCGAAAAAAATTTTTTTAGATTTCCGCTTCTCTGCTGGCGACGAGAGTGCGGTTGGTTGCGTACGCGCATGACACGCACGCGGCACTTGTTTTCGTCTCGAAATATTCCGTCGTGGTCCCCTAATGCGGAAGGGGACCCGGCCGGCCGGCTGGCGGGACCTGGCCTTTGGCTTTTGGCTGCCCTTTTGGTTTGCAAAAAAGACACACACAGACAAGAAAATAGGGGGGGGGGGGGG
>LDKF01000281.1:46665-74282 GCA_001026735.1 Rotylenchulus reniformis | reverse complement strand
CCCCCCCCCCCCCCCCCCCCCCAGGCACGGGACGCATAATTTTTTGTACTTTTCGATCCTTCCGCGTCCCCCCAAGGCCCGTCAGTTCCCGCCAGAATAATGGGACGAGAGTGATCTTTGATCTACTAAAAGGATATGTCTCACAGCTGGACTGGCCATTCTCGGGCACCATTATTAACTTACCCTTACAATTGCTAGGTTAGTTGTCCTTTTGTACCTTACACCATACCTCCGGCGGGTGAATAATATGTTTTGCACTTTTGTACCTTTCCGCGTCCACCCAAGGACAGTGTCTTTCCTCTCTTGATGAGTGTCGTCTCGTTATTTTATATGGGCACATCATTACACTTCCTGGTCGAGGATAATAAGTAGAGTGATCTATGGTTCCCTACATGGATGGGCAAAATACCCTCGGGATTCGGCAACTTTGCAGGTTTCTTGGTGGCATAATTTTTTTTTAGTTTCGGATAAGCTTCTGGATTTGGTTTGGGTGATCTTTAATCCCCTAAAAATGTTGCATTTGGCCATTTTTTGAGGCTTAATTAGCAGCTCTTTTGGCGCGATAATGAGTATAATAATAATGAGTTGGCATCATAATTTAATGAGGATGGGCATTTTTCTAATAAATAAATGCATAACTAATAAGGTTACTGTCGAAGGAAGCTAGCTTTTTAAAGTGCCTTTCACGAATAATATCAAATTATTTACGGCCTAAGAGTTCTGTTGAATCCAGACATCTACCACGAGGCCAAGTGGTAGATGTCTGGATCTGGATTCAACAAAAAGGAAACTCAAGTTCGATTCCCACGGGCTACCCTCATTTATTCGGGTATACAACAAGTTCTAGAGTCTGAAGAGGTCTTTGGCCATTTCTACCATCCACATATTAGGTTCTTTTTTGGTCACTTTACTATATCCTAAACAAATTGGAACAATTTTAATTTTTTGGCCATTTTAGTGTATATCTTTGGTCTTTTATGATTTTTGGTCATTTTGGAGCACATTTTCGGGTTTAAAACTTTTAGCCATTTTGCACCATATTTCTTTTTCAATCATACAAACTTAGATTAGGAATGATTAGGAATGTATAAGAATCATCTTTAAAAAATTCCAAAAATTTTGACAAACTTTTTCGACTTTCTTTTTTTACATAAAAGGCCAAATATTTTTTGGCCTTATCAAACCCGTGATTCCCAAATTCCAAAAGCACCGCACATTGTCAGCGGTTTTTTGGGTGTGGGTGTGGGCCAGAGTGTAAAATATAATCTCCCGATAAGGGTGAGAGATCGTGCACTTTTTGTTTATTTCTCTGTCCCATGATCTCTGTCCCACCATCATTTTCTGCTTCTCTAACCTCTCCCCTCTTTGGACTTTGATCCCCCAAAAGTTGGCCCAAACAGAAACTTTTTTGGCCCAAATCTTTGCAAAACAGTGACAATGAGAGAAGGGAGTGTTTGGGCCCACCCTCGCACTTTTGTCTGTCTCTCTGACCTCCCAATGCTCTCTCACCCTTGATCAAATTTCTCTGTCCTATCTGCCTTGTGATCTCTCAACTTTCCTCTGATTTGTCTGGCACGTGAACTCTCCTCTTTTTGCACGCTCCATCAGGCAATTTGGCCCAAATCGCGGCGGCTGTCAAAACAGTCCCCCTTTCCCTCCACGGCCCCATTCTTCGTTCGTTTTGCCCTTTTTGCCCCCTTTACCACCCCCTCACTCTCATTTTCTCTTTTTCTCTAACCCTCTTCCGCCCCTACACTTTCTCTCACTGTGTTCTCTGATTCTCTCCCACCCTCTCCCCTAGACCTCATCCATCATTCATTCATTCTTCCGTGTGTATTTTTGTTCCATTCATTCCTATTCTTGCCAGCCGGTCGCGGTCGGTCGGGAGCGGGAGGCCAAAACCCGCTCTTGGGTCTGGGTCTCGACACGAATGAAAAACAAGCGGGGAATGGGAGGCCACGCCCACTTTACATAGAGCGTATGTACTCTCTCGCTCCTCTTTGCTTCTCTAAACTTTAATTCTTTTTAACATTCTCGTTGTCTTGTCTCTTCTCCTTCCTCACCTCATAACCTTTGTCTCTTTCTTCTCTCAGCACTTTACTATTTATGACTTCTCAGCCTCTCTACCTTCCATTTTTGTTTAGCTCTCTCGCCTTTTCTTTTCTCTCTCTCTATTTCTGACTTCTCAGCCTCTCTACCTTCCATTTTTGTTTAGCTCTCTCGCCTTTTCTTTTCTCTCTCTCCCACTATCAACCCTTCAGCTGTCAGAAGATTGTTCTGCCGGCCGGGGCCCGTTTTTTGAAACTCGGCCAAATTCACTCTTCGCATTTTGCTCGCTCATTCTTTCTTCCGCCGCCAGCTCTCTGACTCTCTCTCCTTGCCTTCTTCTCCGCCCTTACGCTCTCTGCACTTTCTCCCTATCCCTCATCTTCTGTTTTCTCTCTACATATCTCTGCCTCACCGTGAACATCCACTCTTTACACGTGTCCCTTTTTCTCTGCCACCCATTCTCTCCTCTTAGCTCACATTCTTTTCCCCTTTACTCTCTCTTTATGTCTCTTTTTCTCTAGTTCCACACTCTCTCTCCTTCCCCTCAGGGATTCGCGGCGTGGTCCCTTTCCCTTCCCCGGGGGGAGGGGGCTGGCAGCAAGGGCAGCGGCGGCGGAAGGGGAACTTTTTACTTGTTAGTCGTCAGTCTTTTCACCATTTTGCCCCTAGAGTACTACTACTATTTTTACGCTTTACACTTTGCGACCCACCAGCCACCCGCCGCTCTGCTCCTCAAGTCAATCGTTGATTTTTTACGGGTTACTGATCGACGGCGGGAAGGTTCAAAATTCCACTCTGACACCCCTCGCCTCCTTGATCACAAGGGCACCCAAGACATATGCACACTATCTCGCCCTTCCTCTGACCCGCCGCTCTCCAAAGAGCAAACACTCTCTCGCCTCCCCTGCTGATCTGATCTTGGGTTGTTTTCGTCTTCCGTCCTCTTCTTCGAATGAATGAACATGAGTGATCAAAGAGAGAGCATCTGATCACTGAGCTCTTGGAAGCAGCGGAGGGGAAAGATGAGAGAGCAAGTCAAGCCCTCACCCCACCACCCCCTCAATGGCCCAAAAAATAGGTAGGCCCCCTGCTGATCGCGGGTCGGCTGCATTCCACACCCCCTCCCCCACCGGAAACTGATCCAAGGCATGCAACAGAGCGGGATGAGGTGTTTTTCAAGCACCTAACAAATGTTAAGCTATTGGAAATTCTCATATTTTCCTAGGACATTTTGCAGCTTGCATGAACAGCTTCAGGCCATATTTTCGGAAATAAATTTTCCGGGAGCCTTCCCCGAAATTCTAAGGAGTGTATGCTATTTAGGGGAGATAATTTTTCGGAAATCTCATTTTTGCAGAACCCTAACTCGTAACAAGGTAATTTAAGCGTCTCTTTGGATTACCCTCCAACTCTTTATTAGCTAACTCTCTACCCTAATTTTTTAATTCAAAATTTGCAATAAATGTGGATTTTTTGCAGGCCAGACTACCGTACTCCTTCACCTTCAACCTCCAACACCTCAGCGGGTCATATCTAGAAAAAGACCTTTCACCTTCACTCCCTTCTTTGCTGCTGAATCTTTTGTCATTTTGCACAATTTTCGATTTCCATTCAACAATATTTCGGTTTTCCATTCTTCACCTTCTCAGTTTCGGTTTTTCTCCCCTCTTCGTTCCTTTTCATTTTTCAATTTTTTGTACTCTTGTTAGCCCCGGTCTTTGACCCACACTCTCTCCCCTTTTCTCTGCTTTCTTTACCCCCTCCAATTTCTGATGCAACCCATACAAAATTCGTCATTTCTCCGCCACTTTTTTGTTCTGTTCTTTTGCCTTTCCATACCACCAACAGAAAAAAACAAAATTTGTGTGTGTTTGTTCGGTGGTGTCATTTATAGGGCGAATTCATTCCTCCCGCCGTCGTTGAAGTTTCATCCCCCCCCCCAACCATCCACATGATTCATTATCACCGATTGCAGAAGTTAAATTGGCCATTTTTTGTCACTTTTGACCATTTGGCCAAAAATTTATTCCTGAAATCCTTATTGTGGCCAGATAGTTTATACATATTTTAGTTAAAATTTAAGCTAAAGCAATCCGACCATTTCGATACATCTTTGTCCATTTTACAAAATCATGGCCATCCTGAGACAATTTATGGATTTTTGAGACAATTGGCCCTTTACCTTTTTAGGGCCACATTTTGCCAGAATTTTGGGATATTCAATTTTTCTAATGTTTAATTGGTACTAAAAGTAGACCATTACTCTTTTGGTATTTATTTTGTTCAATTTGAAACAAACTTCTCCTGTTTAAACACTTTTGGCAATTCTAAAGAGCTTGCTTATGCAATTTATTTAATTTTGGAATATATATTTAAAGTTTTTTTTAAACCTTGTCCATTTTAGGACATCTTTATTATTTTGGGCTGATGCTAAATGCTAATAAGCTTAGGATCTGGATTTTCTGCAGCAGATCAAAGTCCAGTTATATGTGGCGATCCCCTCGCTTCATATCTGTGATCCGATCTGCTCTGTTGGAAGATCAAAGATCACCCCGTCAGCACAGCAAAGATCACCGCCACCCATTGGTTTCCGCCGCCTCCGCTGCTTCACCTCCTCCCCCTAATCGCTCATCGTCATCTCATCTCTTCCAATCGCTCATTTGTACTTCTCCTCCTCCTCCTCCCCCGCGGGGTGATCGATGATCTTTGTGTGTGTCTGACCACCCATGGGGCATCTTTGCTTCTCTGCCCCTCCACTATTTCACGTCTTTTCCGCTTTTCTCTCTGCTCCTTGGGCTAATTTGGGGCTTCCGATCACTCCAAAACTGATTGGTCAGCAAAACACACACACAGCCTCTCTTCAGTCCTCATCCCCCTCATCTTTGCTCTTTCTCGGGGAGACCAATGGGTGGCGGTGATCTTTGCTGTGCTGACGGGGTGATCTTTGATCTTCCAACAGAGCANCCCCCCCCCCCCACCGGCTCTTCTTTAATGACAAAAAATCGCCGATCCCATTCCTTACTCCTCCCACGTACTTTTAATTGGTTTGATCGGTCGCTTGTTGGTTGATCACTCTGATTAGATTAGACCACAGAGATCAAGGATGAATGCTTATTCCTCCGATCTGTCCTGATTTTTGACATCTTATTCTATTCCTCAGGGTTTAGTAGTTTGATCCGGTGACTTAGATTACTATCCAGAATCCAACAATCCGACTTTGGGTTTAAGATCCAGCTTACAAATGCCCAAATCCCAGTGTTAAACCGCTAGGCTAAAGTTCCAAGGTTACTACCATAGACATGTCTAACTCTGGGTACTGTCCATATTATTTCTAACATGTAAGTATAGACTGTAGAGGCAACGTTTGTAACATGTCAGTATCCTTATCAGGGGCCTTAGTCATTCATATTTTGAGCTATCACGGTTAAAAACAACAACTTATAGAAGAAAAAAACCACTCATTCTCAGATATCTCTGTAGCAATTAGCATAAATCATAACAGGGTTATGTACATACTACTATCTTCACAAATCTAGATCCTGTAAAGATTTAAATTATCCATGGTAGATGATCTAATGAGATGTTTAAACCAACAAAAAGCGGACATGGCCTACATATTTCTGGCCTTGTTTACTATCCTTGCAAATCCAACCTTTAACCTCTCCTGAACCTGCGAAAACTTTCGTAAATAGTCCTAGAAAACATTCACACAGGACCATCGACCAAGTTCCTCTTCCTCTCCTCACCCTCGACTCATCGGACGGAAAAGTTTTCCTTTCTAAAAGGACCAAAAACCGCGCCACAGTTTTTGGTCCTTTAGAAAGGGCGAAGGGCAACCCCCCACCCCATCCATTTTTCTGGGGAAAAGTAAGTTTTTATCCGCCGAAAGAATCCAGCGATCTCAGAATTCTTGGCCCTGAATATTGGTCTCGCAGCCCCTGTTGTTCCTGGTCCTTGGCCCCACAATCCATGGCCTTCCCTTACTCATCCCTTTTGTTGTTTTCATTATCCATTCTGCCGTCCCATGATCTTTGTTCCATTTCTACCTAGTTCCCCAAATAATCATTTTGGTCCATGGCCTTCGTAATCCCTTGGTACCATAATCACTGGTTTCATACTTTCTAGACCATCTCGTTTCATAATAATCCATTGTCCAATTCCCTTATACTTGCTCATTGCTCCTGTATACTTACCAAGTATTATTTATTCCCATAATCCTGATCCATTTCCATTTGCTATAGTTCCTAATAGGCCACACTTGATCCAAAAGCTCAGGTCCTACTAGATTGTTGTTTCCCTGGTCCTGTCCCCATAATTCTTTTTGGCCCAGTTTATACGATATCAATCCCATGGTATTTTGACCCTTTATTCCTTATTCTTTCCCCAAATAAAAATCATTATCATTCTCCCATTATCCCTGGCCCTATAGTTCTTACATTAGCTCTTCCACATTATTCCTGGTTCTTGGTCCCATAACCAGTGGTCCTAAAGGTCCTGGATCTATTTTCGCGCTAATTATAGGTTGTAAATACATAGTCCCCTCCCTCCCTGGACCATGTTTTTGCTTGCCGCTGGTCTTTGGTCAGAGAATTTTTGGGTTCCACGGGTGCACAATTTTCCTGCAAAACTCAGTGGTCTCCGAGGTTTTTTTTGGCCTCCCCCTCCTCCCCCTGGGGGTTTGCGTGTGTAAACTGCACACAACGTCATCGGCGTCATCAGCGCCGTTTTTAGGTCCTTAACCCACCACCACCACTCGATTCGATGTTCCACGCCCTCCTCCCTCCCTCTCGAGCTATTGCTAATATGGGAAAATGGACCCACACAATTTTTTCCAAAAATTGCGGGGGAAACCCCTTTTTGGCTTTTGATTCAATTTCATACATACATATGGCCATAAAACATTTCCTCGAGGCATTACGCAACCGATTCGGGCCATTTTTGAGCTTCTACACATCAGCGGGTAATTTTCTAAAATAGAAATGGATTTATCCGCTGTAAAACTAGTTTTTATTAGGGTTGCACGGAACCGGAACCGGAACCGGTCCGGAACTCCCGGTCCCCCGGAACCAAAGTTCCGGTTCCGGTTCCGATTTTCAAAAACCCGGAACTACCCGGTTCCGGTTTTCAAACCGGTCGGAACCGGAACCAAACATACACCCCTAAGAATGGCATTTTTGGCCGAAAATGCACCCCTAAGAATGGCATTTTTGACCAAAAAATTGGTGAAAGTTCCTTAAGAAATTTGAATTTTTTCTTCCAAAAAAGCAAAATTTTCCCGCCTCCCCAATTATTTATCAATTATATTCTTTCTGTGATACTTTATCTGTCTTCTGCCTAGCATCGTCTTCTCTCCTCCGTCCCTTCCCAAGTAAATTTTTTTGAAAGTTTTTAAATGGAAAAAATTGGATTATTTATTAAAAAATTAGGCTATTTTGGATTACATCAAAAACTAAAAATTTCAAGCTTCGAATTTTCAATGAAAAATTTTCATTAGAGAAAAAATTAATGGATTGAATTCTTCCCAATAACATAGGCCTTGGAGTCTTCCTAAATTTCATGACCTTATATTCATATTCTTGGATTCTAAATTTTTTTTTTGTAACCTTCATATACCTTGGATTTTTCAAACAGCTCAATTTTTAGAATTTTTAAAATAGTAGATTGTTAAAACAATTTAAAAAATTTTTAAATTTTTTAAAATTTTTTTAAAAATTTTTAATTTTTGGCTTAAAAAAAGACTGGTTCCGACCGGTTCCGGTTCCGGTTCCGGTCGAAAAACTTGGTTCCGGTTCCGGTTCCGGGTTTGCTGGTTCCGGCCAGTTCCGGTTCCGGTTTTTGTGAAAAGTTCCGGTTCCGTGGCACCCTAGTTTTTATGGAATTTTCTACAAGAATAGAGCAGATAGATAGACGTGAATTTTATTTTTCTATTAGAGAATCATCTTCAGAAACTTTATACCCATTTATGTATTAGATCAAATTTTTTATAATCCAATTGGACCAAAAAAATCTACCGCTATAATTTTTTTTCTAGTAAGGGTTCAAATTCCAGCAGAACAATTTTTTAGACATNCCCCCCCCCCCCCCCGTTAAAGTTTTGCCCCCGCCCCGTTAACAGGAAAGTACCCCAATAACCCTGTAGTACCACTAGGCCATAGCGGATGGACCAATTTTGCGCGTTCCATTCGTTCATTTTGCACTTTTTATGGTTGTCGAGTCGAGAATTAGTGAATTGGCCCACATTTGCACACAAATTTTGGTCGCGCGACCCGAAATTCACATCGGCGCTGGGAGTGAGTTGCCGCGCGACCCGACCCGCCGCCGACCCGGTCGGTATTTATTACACCCAACAAATTTATTGCACAAAAGTTTTTCACCGTCGAGAATTTCTCCCTGTTGCGCAAAACTCGCTCTCGATGCCTCCCATACAGCCAAAAGAGTACGGAAAAGTACAAAATATGCATTTTTATATTTGTTGCCCTACAATTTTTGCTCGCCAACTCTGTTGACACACCCCCACCTTCCTCTGCTCTTTTACACAGCAAAACCGCCAATTAGAAACTTCTAACCGGCGGGGGCGACCGTGGCCTTGAAAGGCCATGTTGGACAACATTTAGGATGGTTCTTTAACCCCATTTGCCTTTAAATTGCCGCTACCAATGATCCTTCAATCTTTAACCAAGGACAGACCATGATTATTATGGTGTTTTCATCAAAATCACTTGGCCAAATCCTATGGTACCTCCTCTCTGGGGGAAACACCCATGATTGATCATGGTAAGGCCCCTTCCTCTCCCCAATTTCCGTCCTAGAAAGTGCAACTTCTCGAAAATCGACCCTTGGTAAGATAAGGACATGCAAACATCGTACTGCAAAATATATGCCTTGTTAAGGAAGTCCTCCTCTATGGTGGTAGGGGAAGCATAAAAGACCCCCCCCCCAAATATCCACATCCTCCAAATCTTGGTAAGGAGGAGGCGGGGGTAAAGATTGGCCATGCGAAGGCCTGCTTCTCCTCCTCAATGACTTCCGCCTTTGTGGCATGACTGATCGATCACTTGGCCAAATCCACCTCTCCCTCCTTGTGGGATTCCCCCTCCCCCTCATCCTCCATCATGAAAATGTTCTCTGTTGATCATCCACGATTTGTTAACTGGGATAATATGGGCTTCTTCTACCATCATATTCTCTCCTCCAAAATTCTTCGATCTCATTCAATCAATTTTTGGGCCTGGCCCCTTGCCAATTGGCCATAGAATCCAGAGATCATATTTTTGTTAACGAAACAATCATTTACCCAATCCAGATTATTTAGGATATTGAGGAGATTCACCAGTTTTTAATTATGTTGATTTCATTCCAGCTCTATCCTGAATGATTAGAACATTTTCAGGCCCTAGATCAGGTTAAACTTATTTCGACTTATTAGCTAAATTTCTGGATAAGAACCGAAAAATCTTTTAGAGATAGTATTAGAATATTAGAAAGTCTGGCAATGGGCCAACTGGCCATATTTTAGATCACTCCGATCACTCCAAAGAACGCAATAAAAAATTGTTTTTTAAACAAAAAATGCGGCCCAGCCCACTCACTCACTCAAAACCCGGGAGATAAGAAGGAATGAGGAAGGATTCTTGTGTGTTTTGACCTTTCGTCGTCCCGTGGTCGGGCAGTTTCGGTGACGTCAATGACGCCAAAGGGGCCCCCTTCACCCACACAACCCATCCCCAACCAAATTTTGCCAGATGGTGAGAGATCGGTGGGGATGGGGATGTCAGATCACACCACATACACTCTTCGCTCACTCTCTCAATTATTACTTTGGGTGATATTTTTCGCTGAATGAATCATTCTTTTTGGTCCATTTTCTGCTAAAACTGTGTTTTTGAGCAGTAAAAGTCTATCTGAAATGACCAAGTACAGGGATCAAAAATCGCACCCCTAAACTAAGCCTTTACAACCTTGAATTTGATGCTAAGGCTAGCTTTCAAAAAAAGGCTAGGTTGCATGCAGCAGATCACCAAATTGGGTGTTAGTGTTAGGAAAAAACCACCCCATACGCCCAATCCACCTTTGTAAAATCAGAGTATCCGCAATCCGTCCGATCCTATGGATCAGCATCTTAAATCAGAAGCCAGTATCCTAGATCGCTTTGACTTAATGGGTTTAGCCGATTTTTAGCCAAGAGTTAGCCTTCTAGTTAGCTCGGATAAAAATTAAGGGGTTTCAAAAATTCAAAAACCTTGGCATTCCGACCTCTGAAATTCCTTTGGCTCTAAAAGTGGAAATTTACCCCCCTCCCCCACCTCCGCCCCGTCTCAATTGGTAATTAATAATTGTCGCGTTCCGCGAAGAATCGGCGCCTAATGCATTCGTGGCGAGAAAAAAAAAGTGGGCGGGACCTGGCGAAAATGCACCCCGAGGGGCGGCGGCGGTAAAAGACCACTTCCATACATCCCCCGCCGGGGGGCAAAGAGACCAATGACTAATGGTGCCCCGCGGCATTTTTCATTCTCCTCGTTTTTCGTGCCAAAAGTGCAATTATTTCGTACTTTTCTCCTATTATTTAATATTTACTTATCTTATTCGCGTTACCGGGTTTGTTTTAGGTCCTACCTTGCGTTCTCTATGCGTCTATGCATTTATCAATTTTCCCCATCCGCGTCACCGCGTTGTTTTGCGTCTTGTTTATTCCGCGTTCATCCTAAACTGCGTCTAACATCCGCGTTCCTCCATACCGCATCATCTCACTTTTATGCCAAATGCACTTTTCCGCGTTTATCGCATTGGTCTTTCGTCCGCGAACCTCTCCCCTCCCCTCCCCTCCCCCCCCCCCTTCGTTCCCTGTTCTTTCGTCTTTGCCCTTTTCCGTCGTGGATGGCCTCCACGGACTCAATTTGCCATTCAAGCAATTTTGTATGCCAATTTCCCCAATTTTCAGAGAGCTTACCTTCCATTGCTACTCTATACTCTTACCGTAGCGTGTGCAGAAAGCGAGAGACTGCGTAGAGACAACACAGAACCAAGTCTTTCCAGAGAAGTCAGAGAAAGTGTCTTTCCCTTCCAAACCCATACAACAAACCAACAAAAAGCGATGTTCTCGCTGGGCGAGCCTCCGGCGCCGCCCCAACCTGCCAGTGTGGTGACCATCCGGAACCAGCAGCATTCCGGATCCGGAAACGCAGCGGCAGCCGCCCCAACGCATACGCACCATCACCACCATACGCAAGCGTTCGGTGCTGCATCGCCTCCTCTCGCGTTGCCGCCCGTCTCATTGGCGGACTTGGCCAGCACCGCCAGCTCCCTGCTGTACGCACTGCAATCCTCCCAATCTGGGGCTGTGATGGCCGCCAACACGATCTTGGTAAGTTTTGCACAAGAATTTGTATCTATGAATAGGAGAAATTTGCAGCAGAACTTTGTGAGCGGCGTGCAACCTTCGCTGGTATCAGCGTTGAACAACACTAACAACAATGTTTCCGCAGCGCAACAAATTGTAAAAGTTGCTGAGCAACAACATCAGCAACAACCGACGCCAACATTGATGGCTTCCCGATCACCTTCCTCCTCTTCCCGATCGATCACACCGACGGCGCCCGTGGCGCCGAGCTTGCCGAGTTCACAACACTCCGCAACCAGCAACCATGCCCATCAGCACAACCAAGTTGCCGGGCAACTCAGCTACAACAAGTCCGAAGGCTGTCTGGACCAGCACTTTGGAGGACATGGCCATCAAATGCAACCAACAATACAGATCAAGGGCGAGCCGCTGGGTGCGGATCAACAACAGTTGGAGAGCAACATCTGGTGGGTTATTTTTATTGTTATTATAGCAAAAAGATAAAGTTGTGAGTGCTAAGAGATCAAAACAGATGCTAGCGATCAAGCTGATAGTAAATTTCTAGCGATCAGAAATTGAAATAAAATGCTCGAGGAGAGTCCTGCTGATGATCAGATTGCCCAAAATGCTAGTGGTCAAATTTTTTGTTACTGATCAAAGATCGGTTGCGATCGGAATGCGACGAGCCCTTCGCTGTTCGTTCCAAAAATGGGCTGGGTGCACCACGCACCATCATCATCCATCATAACCTTGCAGAGAGATAGTTGTTCTTATCAAATTTATCATCAGTTTTTTGAACTTTGCTCCGCCCGCGAAAGGCGTATTTCATGGTTTTTGCTCTTCTCCCCCTCCCCGAAGCGCAAACAATCGTTCCAAAATGCTGCTATTCTGGGCTGCTGTACCAAGTGGCCGATGGTGTTCTTCGACTTTTGCCCCATAAACTCACTCACTCTTCCCGCCGATGATGGAATGTGCGGAACGTCCACCGATTGATAACCTTCCCTAACGGAGGAGGAGGAGGATGGTCACGGGTATGATCCATCCACCCTTGGAAAAACTCTTACTAATCGGCGGACGAACTGTGTTTTGGAGGATTGTTGACTTTGGGGTTCGAACTCGTCGTTGTTTCAAATTTTGGCAATTTTTGGCACTTTTTCGAATGGCGATTTCGAAGAAGTTGCTCGACAACTTGATTTGCCATTACACGTTTGATTACAGAACTTTTAAAGTTCTCTTAACTAGTCAAACCTTATGGCCCTGTGGATTGTCCCAGAATCCTTGGCCCTTAAATTGGCCTTCATAGGAGGTTGCCGTTGTGTCCCGCAACTTTGCAACTTTTTGCGCTTCCAATGACCTCCGCCCGGGGACTCCCTTTTGCACCGCAAAACGCAACGCAATTGATGATGATGGTGGGGCGACCAAAAGTTGCCCCGCAACTTTGATCTTTGTCCCCGAACCAAAATGGGGGATGGATGACACGGCCAAACACCAAAGCAAAGGTCGAATCGAATCATCATGGAGAGAAAATAGAATTGGAGAATTAGAGTTTGGACCTTATATATGTAGTAAACCCTTGAAATAAAATTATTTTGCTAGTTTTTTCACCCAACAAATAATAATTTTTGGGGTTATAAATAATACCAGGAAAACCCAGGAAAATTTCAAATTATATAATCCTCTCTTGCTGGTTATTCTCAATCTTTGGACTTCCAATAGTAATAAGTAATAACAACGAGGCACAACAACCAAGGACCAGGGGAGTGAGGAGGCTTTGGATTTTGCGTCCAAGGATTCCCTCCTCCTCTGTACTGAAGGCCAATTTTTAGGGCCAAGGATTCACTTCTGGGAAAATGGTGTACTTTGGGGCCAAATTTGAGGCCAATTTGGTTGCAGGGAACTAAAGTGCAAAGATGACATTTTGGCCAATTTCTTAATAGTCATTTTAGAACTTCAGAGATTTAGCGAGCTATTAATAGGTTCGAAAAGTCGAATTTTCCGGGGAAATATGCCTTGTCCTTGCATAAATCAAGGATTTGGTCCAACATCATGGGAAAATATCGGACCAAAATGTCATGAGTTCAAGGTTACCAGCAAAAAATTCGTGTCCAAATCCGGCTGTCAACAGCAAAAGACGAATTAACAAATAACAAACATTTGGGTCACGTCATCCAATTCCGACCCGCGGTGGTGGTGGACCTTTGTTCCCCCTCATTCATCCCTCCTCCCCCTGAATTGCCTCTCATCACATGCGTCAATTGGCGTTTTTTGGGTCCGCGTCAGCTGTTGGCAAGCAGCCTTTGCTGCCAGCCGGAAGCCATTGAAGCCCATGGGGCCAAAACCCTGGGGCCAAGGACCAAAGGCCCAGGGTAAAGGGCAAAAATAAAAAATTCAGACCAAATTTGGTTGCAAATTTGGGGTCCAAAGGGCATCAAACTTATGAATAAGTTCAAAGTTCAATCCGAAGAGAGCAAAAAGTTTTAAAATTCCTTTTTTTGAGGGTCCGGAAAGTAATTGAATGTGCTCATGCTAAGTCCAGGAAAATATGCCGAACAGACAATTTATAAAATATGAATAATTCGATCATTTTAAAGCAGATTCGAAGTATATTGTTATGATTATGCCGAAATTTGCCCAAATATATCTAAGAAGCAATGGCCAAAAACTCAAAATTGTTCATCTCTATAAAACACGATTATTTTTTATTTTCTTACTTTAAAAAAACACTGGCCATCGAGGCCATGGTCATAAGATTATCTGTTTACAAAATGATCATCTGATGACAAAAAAAGGAGAAGATCGACGAACAAATGTGGTCCATGGCCCCACATCATATATATGTAACAAACAACAAACACATCCGCCGATGACAAATTGGGAACCTCGGGGGGGGGGGGGGGGGNGGGGGGGGCAGGCCAGAGATCTTCGGGGTTCCGAAAAATGGCATAAAATTGAGGGGACAATAAATTTTAAAGAAAATTGATGGCGGAAATGATCGTTGATCAGCTGATCAATAGGGAAATTAAAATAGGAAAATTATTTAATGCAAAAAATGAGGAAAAATGGTTTGGCCTTTGTGATGCCTAACTTGCTATGGATATGGACTGAATGCAAAACTGACGTGTTAGCCACTTGACCATCGGTCATTGTTAAGGCGGTGAGAGTATAGAAAAAGAGAAATACTATGGTGCAGACAGTTACAGATAGAGAAGAAATGACGAGGTTTGATGAAATACAGCAAACAGTTGCAGAAATCGCTTTAAAACATCGAAATAATCTGAATTTTCCTTTTTTTTCTCCAGCAATGTGTGCGGTGACGAAGCGTCGGGACGGCACTACGGCGCGTCGACCTGCTTCGGCTGCAAGGGCTTCTTCCGCCGCACCGTGCGTGCCAACAAGGCATATTCCTGCAGATACGAGGAGAAGTGCCAGATTGACAAGGGTACGGTAGGGGGGCTGACCGGCAGGGATTTTCGAGATTTCCTTTTCAATTTCAGCAACGAAATTTCGATTTTTTGAACTCATGACTCAAAATTTTTTATCGGCAAAGAATTCTATCCCTGTCTCTTATCTCTCTTTCTTTTCTTAAATATTGAATTCTTACAAATTTCATATTTTTTAGTGGGCCGCAACATTTGCCGCGCGTGCCGCTTCCAAAAGTGTCTGAATGTCGGCATGGAGCCAGAAGCGATCCGTCCGGACCGGGACAAGACTGGCAAGCAGAAGAATCCACGAAGGTCATCTCACACGATGAATTCCGCCTCCTCCGTGGCGGGGTGAATCGGAAATTCAGGTCCCGGACCCGAAACCTAAACTTTTCCCTTTACAGAGCTTTCTCCACGGTCACCGACTCGGGCATGACAAAGTCGACGGCTTCCAGTGTGGCCGGCGAACCCAATCAGATGATCACCGACGAGGACATCAATTCGGTATGAGTTCGGTTTCGGATTTTCGACAACTTTAGACCTTAAGACTTCACTATTTCGACCTCTAAAACCCAATTTCCAGGCCATGGGCGACCCGATGATGGCCCGGCGACGTGCCAACACCATCAACGATCTGCGATCGCTTGCAGAAGAAATCAGACGCCAACAACGAGAGCATGACGCACAACACATGCAACGCATTTCGGAGTGCGGAAGTGTGGGCCCGAATGGGCACAACAATGGAGGCGGATCGTCTCCCGAGTTTGAGCAGATGAGCGCGGAGAAGGCACTGATCATACAGGTACGAATTGGCCCGAAAGTCGAACCCAGGGCCATAACCAGGGTCTTGAAACCAGGAAATTCGTAACAGAATAAACCTAAACTTCTAAGACAGCACGCTCGAATCCGAACCCTAAAATTAGGAAGCGGAACCCGATACCTGATTGAATGGTCTAGAAAAGAAAATTCGACTTTTGAACTCAACCGCTCGAATCCTAATCCTAACCCAACGAATTCTAACTTCCTTAGACCCTGCGCGAGATTGAGCGCATCGTGTGCTTCGCGGAGTCCGGCCAACAACTGCTGGTGGGCGTTGTGGGCAACAAGCGGGCCGGCGACGAACAGGAGGAGGCCAAGTTGCAGCGCGACTTTGACGCGGCAATCCGCGCGGGCGCTCTGCGCGAGCGCGACCAGATGCTCGCGGCCATCCAGCACCCGAAGCTGATCTGCATGCGCACCGAGGTAAGATTGTTGGACTTATATGTTAGATTTTGAGTCATTACAGTAAGCTACGACTAAGCCAAGTGGTTAGGATTTTTGGCCACGGATAGTTTACAGCTTTTGGCCTATAGGTCTTTATGATGGCTTAGACTTTTGAACTCCAATCATACCATTTGACCAATCCATTCCATTCATGAATTTATTACATTTCTCGCCATCACATTGGCTTTAACAAAAGGCCAAGAACCAACAATGACCCGCTTCCTTAGGCCAAGAACCAAAGATCACAACCCTATTAGCACATACAAGGTATGCATAATGCCGATTCTTGAATCAGGAAAGCCGATTTCGTGGCCTAATCGCATTTCCCTCTCGGAAATGATGAAAAAGGTCAAGGCTTAAGGGTGCGAACTTGAAAGAGCTTGTACCCTGGATTAGCCTTGAAAAGTAGGGTGCTTGGCTAGCTTCTCGAAATCTATGGGACCTGTGGTAAGAAGGTCAAAACTGGACTTATGACTAAGACAAAATCGAATTAAAGATCGATTTATGCTCTTCATCAAACTCCCTTTAAGTCCAATAAAAATTTACATTTTTTCTGGTCCAATTCCCTGAGCTATTTTTGTCGTTTGGCCATAATCGTTGGTCCAAAAATGTTCCAGTGAATAATCCACGGCAATGGCCAGCCAGCTAGGTCCAAAGACCGCAATCAGTAAAGGGCACACAGAATGGCCGAATACTAATAAGTGAGAGGAGCCAAATTTGGCCAAACCATGGACCGACCGACCAATGGCTTCCAGGAAAGGCGGCCGCCGCTGTCGTGCCTGCCTGGAGGCATTTAAGGACTAAAGGGCACATTTTATGGCCACAGGAATAGAGCCACTTTTGGACCAGAGATCATTTGTAAATGACCTTATAGAGAGGAGAGCATAGGGCCAGAAATGGAAAAAAATAAAAAATATATATATCGAAAGGGCCAAACAAGGCCAATCGGATCAAAACATTGCTAAAGACCAAAGGCCATTTCTTGTTGGGAAGATCATAGATCACGTTATATATGTAGGTCAAAGGTTGACCAATTCTTGAAAATCAAAAATCACTCATGAAGATCAAAGATCACTGAGTATTCGAGGGGGCAAATGTTGAAATTCAAGCCCAAAGTGGCGTTAATGCCAAGCTTGAGTCTATAAGGGCTTCCGGAAAAATTCCTGACGTCACATTTGGGTGCCGTCGCCCTCTGAAAGGGCATTTGCTTCCGTCCCATGCTCTGCGTGGGCAATGGCGGCCAATTGTTTAACTGTCTAGCATTTCGTCATATCTGTTCCCTATGATCTCTGTCTAACTGTCTGCCCCATATGCTTCTGTCCTATCTCCAACTGTCTGGCCTTATGCTCCCTCTCCTTTCTCTAACTGGCTGGCCCTTATGCTCTCTGTTTTTCTCTAGTTGTATGGCCACTCTGTCATAATTCGTCACATGCCTTAGACCTCTGTCTAACTATCAGGTCTCTAATTCTTTGTCCTTTCTCTATCTGTCTGGCCCCATGCTCCCTCTCCTTTCTCTAACTGTCTGGCCTTTATACTCTCTTCTGTCTTATCTTTAACTGTTTACCCCATATCTCCCTGTCCCTGTTCTCTAACTGTCTGGCCATATCGTCATCTCCACTCTCCCCTTGTTCTTTCATGTTCCTCCGTTGTTTTGTTTTTGGAACGAATTCCTCCTCTTTCTCCTCTTCCTCATCCTCTTCCGCCACTTTGGGTCTCGTGACTTGGCGCTCCATTGGTTGGCCTTTAGTCTCTCCTATAATGGGACCCGGGACCGCGAGATGGCCGTAAACACAAAGTGCAAAGCTCCCCCGCCGGTCCCGAGGACGAGGAAAGAAGAAGAAGATAAAGGAGAAAAAAGAGCAAAATGTACGGAAAATGGTCTTTGGTCGGCGGAAACTTCTAAAATGTACGGGCTATTCGGGGGTTTTCTCTAAAAAATTTTTTGGGACTAAGGGTTTTTACGGGACTTTTCCTGTTTTTCCTTAAGCTACATCCCCTAAGTTTCGAAGTTCGGCCCTAACTCAGCCCACTACATGGGCTATGGCCAAAAAATTAAATTAAAAAAAAACTAAAAAATGTTCGCAGCCAGTAGGATTCGAACCTACGCGGGCAGAGCCCAATTGATTTCGCGTTCCAATTCGAGTCAATCGCCTTAACCACTCGGCCATGACTGCACCGGGTGTCCTTCCTTACATTTCTGATTTTTTGAGGGATCATTTTATCGGGAACTTCCCTTGTCACTGTACCGTAACCCCTGATTTTAGCGGGAAAAGTTCCTTTTGAATGGGTCTTTTCTATTTGTCTAACTTAAATATGGCCAAATGCTCCACTAAGATTTGGGTTCTTTGTTCCACTCTCTCCAAATCACCCACTATTTCTCTCTCACTTGTCAGTTGAACTACACCGGCGCCCGCCCACTCGCGGAATGGGCCGAGCTGCGGAACGCCCTGCGGCGCCAACTGTTGCTGGCGGTCGATTATGCGAACACGCTGAAGCCGATCGCTGATCTGGACTACACGGAGAGGGTGAGAGAAAGAGGGGAGGAGGAATAGTGTAGGGGGAGGGAAGCAGAGGGACATCTGAGGTGTAGTTCAGTGGATATGGACCAGGTACTTTCCAAACAGAAGGGGTGCCGGTTCAATTCCTGAGTTTTTTTACAAAGGGGGAATGGTGTGGCCCAGGGGATTGTGCCAGGGTTCTTCTAAAAGCGGTGCCGGTTCAATTCCCGAGTGTTGAAAATATTTTGCAGAATTTTCTGTCCACAAAATAAATTTTTCCCCACATTTTCTGCAGTTATGCCTGCTCCGCTGCACCGCCATGCCATTCATGGTGTTCGCGGTGGCCTGCCAAAGTGCATTCGCGCACCGTCCGGACCGCATTCTGCTGCCCAACGGCCTCTATATTGACGAGCGCACGCCGCTGCAGTTGCTGGTCCCGCCGCAAACTCATTGTCCGGAGGCGCTGCGCTGGCGCATCGACACGATCCGCGCGGAATGGCTCAACACTCTGGTGAGAATGTTGTTGGGAATTTATCATAATGACAAGGATCTGATCAGACATGTACTTGATCGAAACGATTGGGGAATTAGTTAGCTGATCTGGATTCGCCGACTGTTTAGTCCATGCACAAATCACATCGGGTGAGATATCAATATTGTTGGATTATCTGGATCTAGATTACCAGACTAACTGATCAGGGTTCATAAACTGATCTGATTTAGATTGATTGGTCAGTATTCATAGGCTTATCGGGATCCATAAGAATATTATTGATTTGATCAAGGCCCATCTCATTTTCAATGATAGATGAGGCCCTGAATTCAATCAAAAATCCTTGATCTGGCCCATTCAGTCTAATTGGCCAAGTCATTTGATAGGACAGGTATTGTTTTGGAGGGTTCCACACCTATCATGCCTTTTAAGCTTTGAACGACGGATCAAATCTAACATGCCTGATAACTGATCATTCGGTTTCGGTCTGAATCCGATATATCCAACCAATTAATTCCCATTATTTTATAGCAGCCCTCGCTGGAGCAGTTGTCGCTTACGGAGGTGGAGTACGTGTCGCTGAAGGCCATCGTGGCGCTGGACGCGCACACGCCCGGCCTGAGCGCGGACACCATTCGGCTGCTGAACGTGGCGCGTGACAGCGTGCAGAACGCGCTGTTCCTGCACCTGGTGGACCAATGCCCGCAGATGCAGATGGCCATCGGACGCTTTGGCAGACTGTTGATGCTGGTGGCCAACATCACGGTAAAAACAATGGGGAATGGGAAACTTATTTTGAGAGAACACGTACCCGTATCACGTACCAGTAGTCAGCGGGACACGTATAACGTAATCATGTACTAAAACACGTTAAAAGTACGGTACGTAGGTCATCAAAAACAGTACCACGTAGTTCATCTAGTTCTTGAATGAGTATGGGAAATATTGTGAAATACGTACCATTGTAACGTACCGTACTTGAATATTACCCTTATAACGTAGTCATGTACTAAAAAACGTGAAACGTACGGTACGTGGGTTAGCACGTGCCGTTAAAAAACGTGTATAACGAATAACGTACTTCATGAAGTTCGTGTACCTACTATGGTACTTGGTCGAACTCTCATGGAAATCCTCTGAATCTTGACCGAAAAAACCTGGGTTTTTTGCAGAAAGTCGCCGCGCACATCTCCAATCTGGTGCAGGCGCTTGCGGACCAACAGCAAAGCGACGAATGCGCGTCTGACATTCTGCTGACCTTCCTGGCCTCCGGAAGCAGCGCAGGGATTTCCGGAAACGCAGGCTTTTCCGGAATGATGATGCCGAAGAACAATGATATGACCAACGGCACGGACTGCGCTGCCCGAAGGCATTCCTCCTCTTCAACGGTGGGCTAGTTTATGGATATATTTTTTTGATCACTGAAAAAAGAAATGATCCAGAAATGGTAACCCATCCCCTAAGGATCTCTGATCCTGGCCTTTCTGATCCAGAATCCTAGACTCTCGTGGCCAAAAAATTGTTCCAATTTTTTAAATTATATTTTGAAGTGAAAGAAAATAGCATGCAAAAAAAGAGAGAACAAATGAAAGACAGAATTTCGCTTCAAAATATAAATTGAAAAATTGGAACATTTTTATGGCCATAGGTCAGGGCTTCCATCTGTCCTTATTTATAAGGATTGTCCTTATTTTGAGGGGTCTCAATCTTATAAAAATAAAATGTCCTTATTTGTAAGATTTGTCCTTATTTTAGACCCGTCCTTATCCCTTATTTTGTCCTTATTTTTGGATTTTTGAAAATTTTCATTCAAAAAATGACCAATTTTCTTACAAAAGTAGGTCTAAAATCGCGAAATTTTCTCCGGCGACCCCTATCGGGACCGCCGGCTGAATGAATGCAATGAATTTTCTTCAAAAATGTCTTAAAAAATGACCAATTTCTTATGAAAAGAAGCCTAAATTTTCAAAATTTTCTCCGGCGGCCCCTATCGGGACCGCCGGCTCCCTGCCCAATGAATTTTCTTCAATAAACTCAAACATGGAAAGTTTTTTTTTTAATTATGTTCGGCACAAAAAACCCGAACTTTCTTTATCCTGATCTTGATTTGTTGTTCTTAATTTTATGATGTACTTATTTCAACCCAAAATTACTCAAATTGATTATGAGCGGCGAAAAATACGATTTTTGATTCACTATTTCTGATTTTTAATAAGTGGTATAAAACTTTTTTGAGAACGTTCTTATTTTTGCGTATTTTAGTAACGAAAATCCTTATTTTTTGTTCTTGACGTCCTTATTTTGAAAATTTTTCGATGGAAGCCATGCCATAGGTGTAATCAGATTAGCTGGAAATGAAAACATTGTTTTAGGAATTTCTTGAAAAATTTATAAACTAATTAAATTTCGTAAGAAATACATATTCCTAGAAATTATAGAAAAATCCGACATGATTATTAGCTCATAATTTTTAATGTTGCAAAAAATCGCCCCCTAAGGTCGTGTCTCCCCTCTATTTTGGGGAAAAATAAAAATGACACCATTTTGGCCTGGAAAATCTTTTTTATTCGAAATTCAAAGATTTGAGATTTTAAAATTTGTCCATTTGCAGGTGGGCACAGCGGAGGAGGAGGAGGACGACGACGATGAGGATGAGGACGACGAGGACGGACTGCGAATGGACTGAAGGCATTCATTTTTCGAATCCCTGAGAATTGCCCGAAACTTTTTTGAAGCGAAAACTGCCAACCCCCTCATTTTGTATTTCATCAAATTTGGTATTCCAATCTTCAGTTTCGGCTAGTTTTGCATAGCTCCCTTATTAGCTTTCGGATGATTGCACACCGGCAACCTACAAGGCTGGAAAATTTCAGAAACCCTAAAATTTTCAGGGCAGAAGGCTAGAAAATTCCGAGAAAATACCGAAAGTTTAAAGGGAAATTTTTTGCAGGTTTCTGCTTTTCTGCAGCCATTCGACCGAAAAAATCCTGAAATTTTTGCAGGTTTTTTAATAGGAAATTCTGATAAAACCCGAATGTTTGCGAAAAATTTTCCTTATGGTTGCCCCTGTGCGGTCTCTCCCCTTTTCATCACCTCATTTATTTTTATTTTTTTATTATATTTGTTATATTATTTTTATTTTCCTTTTCGCTGCATGCAAAACGAACGCGCCCCGCTCTTTCACAGCCGCCACCCACACACATATTTTCCAACAAATTGTTGTTTTTGTTTTTTTATTTTGTAAATATCCAAAAATATTCCATTTTTGATAATTTCCAAGTGGAGGGAAAGTCCAAAAAATAAAAATATTAGGCTTCTATGTATGATCTTTTGAAAAACGAAGTTCGGAAAACAAATGTTTAGCTTTTGAGGCCTAGGCTCCTAAATTTTTCTTAAATCGAAGCTTCGGGTTTTTCAGGCCTAGGCTAAGATTTAACTGAAAAATAAACCCAACGTTTTAGGGTTTTAAGATCGAATTTTGGACAAAAACCTTTGGGTTTCCCTCCAGTACACAAATATAACCTCCCCTTTTCTTTCACTCCCTATTTTTTCTCTTTTTCTCTCGTGGCTTTCATCTTCTCTGCACTATCTCTCACTCTCTCTCGCTTTCTCACCACAGCTAAAATTATCGTTTCTTTTACCACATATTGGGCGCCTAAACAACACAGGAATAATAAATAACATTATGCCAAAGAGATTTTTGGCACGAAAATTCAAAAACGGCAGAACGCCAATTTGTCGTGTCGTTTTCTGTAGGCTCGTCTCTGCTTACTGTAACAGTTTTTGTCATTCCCTCATGGCCAATGTTTTGCCGCGAAATTTGAGGTTGAAATTAGTTTCCTGTGTTGTTTAGAGATGCCCAAAACATGAAAAGCAGACTTTCAACGCAACAAACTCAGTCAACCTGTGTTTATACAGTATACATATATACAGTACTTTTCACTATTTTCTACCGTACTCCGGTGATCGATTTTATATTCTCTAATATTCTAATATACTATTATATTCTACTATCCTACCACATGAGTAGATTTTTTTCTGCTTCTCTTCGCAACGAATCTGTTGTTGTTCCCTGTGAAAAAAATATTTTTGAGGCAAAAATACAGTATGCCATGCAATTTGGCGCCAAAATTAATTTTGAATTTTTGCTTCATTATAATTTATATTTATAACCATCATGCATAACATACATAACAATGCATATAAATTATAAATATACATCATAGAATACCCGGATAGCTCTTTTCATACCTTGTGTTAGACATTTTACCCTTGGCCCGGTTACTGTACTATTCCGTCATACCGTAGGGTACCATATTCTCGGTACCGTATTCTCTCTCCCTCTTGCAATCGTGTTGTCTCTCTCTCTCGCTAATCAACCACACACATGCGAATTTGATGTTCCCCCGTGATTCTGTTCAATTTGTCGCGTTTTTTCGCCACGAATGTTTATTTCTTCCTTTCTTTCTCTGTCTGTCCTCTCTTTCTCCATCTTTCTTTCTTTCTTTCCCTGCTCTCTCACCCAATCCCGGTTTTCTTTCTCTGTCCTTGTGGCACCGTTTGTGAAACATCCGCCTCCTCCTCCCTCCCCATTTTTTGGAACGAAAATGTTACGAAATAATAATTAATCATGATGTTTTCGTGGTGATAATAATATGATTTGATTTTTTGTGGTGAGCTCCACATCAAACACATACACAATATTTTTGATCGATTGTGAAGGATAAAATATATTTTAAAGATTTGTGTTGGACTCCGAGGGGGGGGGGGGGGAGTCTTGGGCTTGTCTCCGAAAAGATTTTAGTCCCGGTATTGGGGCAAAAAAAATCTCGAAAATTTTCAGGGAAATTGGAATAACAAAAAAGTCCATAAGTGAGGTCTTACGATCCTAAATAAGATTAAAAAATATGTATGGATAAAAAATCATGAATTGACCAAAAATTGCTAAATATGGACAAAAATGTGGAAAATATGAAGAAAACATTTATAAATAGAGGGTTTTTAGGGTACGACATACATCGTCCTATTGAATTTGCCAGCAAGCATTCAACGCTTTCATCGAAAAATATAGGCATGCTTTGAATTATTCTTATTCGATAAAAGTGCTAGTTTTGGTACTTACCGTATTTCCTCTAATATAGTGGCATGCCATTATATTTTTCAACCTCAGCTGAAAGTTGCCATTATATTAGAGGTTGCCATTATATTGGAGGTTGACATTATATTAGAGGAAATACGGTATTCAAATCCCACTAAAATAGAAACAAAAAATTCATATTTTAAAATTCCGCGATTCATCTGATGATTTTCGGGGGTGATAAATCTGAATCTAAGCTCAGTTTTATCATTTTAGCAATAAAAATCTAAGATTTTATCAAGTGTTTGTTTTTTCAACCCAAAAACCTGAAGATTTTTATAGATGAAATGAGAAAATGATGAGATTTAGATTCAGCCCGCGCGATAATCGGGTAAAATTTGAAAAAAGATGGGATTTTCTAGGACCTTTGTACTTTTGAAGAATTGGTCACGTAAACTATAGAAGTACCCTTATTTTGGCCACAGCTTTTTTGGAATGAGCCATTTCGGACATGCCTATACTCATTTTGTAGTAAAAGTTAAAACAGAGATGGTAAAAAGTCAGAAAAATGTGGAAATCTCATGAGTTTTTTGAAGCGATTTTAGTTTTCATTAAGATAAATCTCAGCGCGATCACACATTGTGAGAAATGAGCAATTTGGGGAGGATATTCATATGGAGAAGGTGGAGAGTCACGCCTATGCCAAAGAATGACACGCCCACTTCGATGAAAAGAGTAAGGCCGTGCTGAGTCGTTTGGTCGAAAAGTGCAAAAATAAAATAATAGTCCCAGAAAACTTTTTTCTTAGACCCGTTAGACAAAACGTATAAAATTCAAAATTGTGCAGAATTTCATGCTGATTCTGATGGTATTTTTAATTTTTCAAAATTCGGCCAAAAAGTTCGAAATTTTCCCGAAATACCGAAAAATACGGTTTTTAAGGGATATTTCGAACTTTTTGGCCGAATTTTGATCAGAATCAGCATGAAATTCTGCACAACTTTGCCTTTTATACTTTTGGTCTAACAGGTCTAAGAAAAAAGTTTTCTGGGACGATTATTTTATTTTTGCACTTTTCGACCAAATGACATAGCACCGAGTAAGGCGAGGAAAGGGAAAGGATACGCCAAAGCGCCACCAATCAATCGCTTCGAGACCGGACGCACAAATGGCGCTCCATTTAGGTGAAGCCAGCCCCAGGGCTGTACGCAATCGGATTTTTTTCATTCGCAACCCGCAATCCGCAACAAAAAAATTTCATAAGCAAACCGCAATCCGCAACCCAAAAAAGGGCGCAATTTCCGCAACCCGCAATCCGCAATTTTTTTAAAAAATTAATTACCTTCCAAAAAATTTCCAAAAAATCAATTTATAAAATATAAATGTATATTGATAAAAGAAAATATTTTTTAGTGATAAATGAGATTTATAGATTTGATTGATAATGAGCAAATTCAAATTTTGAAAGAAGAAGTAAATTTCTAAATTTTCGGGTAAAAGACTTCCTGAGATCACTGACTATGATACCCACTGAAGAAAGTTAACGTTCACTTTCAGAACTAGTAATAACAGGGGTTAAGGATGTATGTATATGTACCCAGGATTTTGGGATGGCATCCAGCCCGCACCTATTGAACATTGCATTTGGCCTAAGCCCCCCACGGTGAATATAGATCGCCGGGTTTTCTATAAATAGCCGGTTGATAATGTTGAGATTCAGGCCGAAATAATAGAAATTTGGTTGGGACGAATCGTAGGTTGGACGAATCGTAGGTTTTTGGCTGATGGGACGAATCGTAGGTTGGACGAATCGTAGAAGGACGAATCGTAGGTTGGACGAATCGTAGGGCAGCGTGTCCTTATTTATAAGATTTATCCTTATTTTGAGGCTACCAATCTTACAAAATTAAAATTCATTATTTGTAAGATTTGTCCTTATTTCTAAGATTTGTCCTTATTTTGTCCTTATATTTGGATTTTGAGAAATTAATTCAAAAAATGGCCAATTTTCTTAAGAAAAAAGGTCTAAATATTAAAAATTTTCTCCGGCACCGTAACCAAAAAATGTGATCATTTTTTTAAGAAAATGGCCAAAAATTCTCAAAATTTCTCCGGCGGCCCCTATCGGGACCGCCGTCCTCCTCCCTTTTCCGTAAAATATGTAATTTTTGCGAAAAAAAAAGCGATAAAAAAAGCCCGCGAATAGACATTTTTGCAATGAGAATTATTATCTTTCATTCCAAGAATTCTATGGTTTTCTGATTAAAACAACAAATTGCTTGAAAAAATAGTCTATAGGCAATAAATATGATGCTAAAATTTTTTATATTTGAATTTTTGCATTTTTAAAAAGTGTCCTTATTTTTGAGGAATTTCCCCAATGAAATCCTTATTTTTGGCCCTTGGTGTCCTTATTTCTGATCTCTGATTTAACCTATTATCATATTTTCATACTTAATTCGGCATCCTATTCATTTTCGGTTTAAATAACAGTTACTATTTTTTTTCTTAAACTCCTTTTAATTTTCAGTCTCGCTTCTCTTGAACTCGAAGAGCATCCCAAGAAGAAGAGTTCTTCAAAGCACTATGATGATTTGCTAGAACAAGAATACGGTCCTGGCACGGCAATGTTATCCCAGGTAAAGATGCTCCATCCCCTCCCATTTTTAAAGCCGAAACCCCTGAATTCTTTTGGGCTTTTAAACATTTTTTTGAGAATGTCTAAAAATAGCGGAAATTAATTTTTTTTTTATGCTTAACAAAAAATAATTCCCTTCATAAAAAAAAGAAAATAATTTTTTACAAAATCCAATATTTTCCTTTAAATGATTTGGTGAGTGTATACTTCCCAAAAGGAAGGACATTTTTTCCCCAAAAAAGGAAGGAAAGGATTTTTTCCCGCCCTGTATGAAGATTCTGAGGCGTTCGAGAGTTTTTTTTCAAGTTTCTCAGCTCCCATTGATTTTGCGCTATAAATTCGGTCTCAATCGAACCGCTAGGGAATTCTGCATCGATTCATCGTGGTTAATATCGAAATTAGGTTCGAAAAAGTGGTCTGAAAAATGAGTTATGTTCGTTCTTTGGACCAAAACTCAATTTTTTGCTTTAGAAACAGCTTTTGATATAATTAAAAATGAACCACAAAACATCTTTAGCTATCCAATGAGCCCAAGATTGTCCAGAACGGTTTTCAAAAAAAAAGAGTTATGGATGACACATTTTGGAAATTTTGTTTAAATTTAAATTATTCTGAAATAAGATAATTTTTGAAGAGCATGTTCACAATGTTGCTGTGGCTTAGGGGCATCATTACCGACTTTAAGAGGGCAAAAGCAGGTTCAGATCCCATAGTCCGAAAATGATGTAAAATTCAATTTCTGCACTTTTTACGAAAGAATAAAGCAAAAAATATATACGTAAATAATAAATATGGGAGAGAGAGAACGTGAGTGAAAGTAGGGTTGGGCACGGGGGGGGG
>LDKF01000281.1:8422-33084 GCA_001026735.1 Rotylenchulus reniformis | reverse complement strand
CCCTTGGCTGCGCCCTTGACCCCATTAATTGATTTATCCTTACAAGTCAATTCCAGGTTGTATTAGTCAGTGGTTTGGATATGGAAAGTGGCTATTCACGCGAACTTTTTCTGGAATGGTGCACTGACCAAAAAAACATGACAATTGTCACAGGTAATCCGGGATGAATAAGGCTATCGCCAATGGATGAAAAGATAATTATTTAGGGGAATTTTCGCTGCTGATAAGCATTAAAATTGACATTTTTGTTTAAAAATGTTGAGATTTTTTATTTCTTTGCTCCCTCCAAACTCGAAATTATTTTTAAAAAAATAAGAGATTAGGGAAAACGGAAAGAAACGATTGAAAAAGAAAGGCAGGGTAGAAAAAATGCCCAATTTTCTAACAGATGGATTCAAATTTTTTAAAATTACTCCGATGGATTCCGTTGGTATATTTTTCATATAGTTTTTTTAAAGAAAATGACTTATTTTTTAGGAAAAACACAAAAATCTCAATTGGCCTCTATTGGACTCCGGATAAATTTGTACCTGTTCTCAATATTAAATTTTTCCCGATTACGGCCCTCTCACAACTATGCATGGGTTAGGATCATTTAAAAAATTTTCAGGACGTTCTGGCGAAAGAACCCTTGGTTCTAGGCTTATCAGGATAGCCGATTCGAGGGAGAAAAAACGAGCCACAAACAATATGGTCACATTGGAAGTGAAGGTATTTCACAATATTTTAATATTTATATCATCCGCCAATTTTTCAAAATTAAGAGACGAATCAGATTGGAAGGCCCCGAATTAGAAGGGTTCTTATTGAAGAAAAGGGAACGTGAACAGGAAGCTGCCAGACTCAGGTGAACAATGAAGTGGCTTGGGACATCACTGGTGAGCAAATTCCGATAGTGGGAATATCAGACCTTTTTCTTATAAGAAATTACTTTAAAAATTTTTGAAGATAGGAGGTCAGGGATCAGGGAAGTGTTTTCTTGACCGATCCGGTCAAAAATTTGGGAAGGGGAGCACCTGGAATCGAGGCCCTCCAGAAAATTTCGAGATTTTGGAATTTTGGTCCTTTTTACAAATTTTTCTTCCCCTTCTCTCTCCGGTCCGGATTACTCTGAAAATGTCTATTTTGATTTCGGGAGGGGTTGCAGCCCGTTTGTTACCTTTGAACAGAAGACAAAATCTTTTAGGCTCGAAAATGTTCGACGGAATGCTCGGCTGGACAATGTGGAATGTAAAGATTTTTAATTTTTTTTTTATTGTTTTAAGTCGTTTTTAAGCCTCCGACGAATCCGATGATGAGGAAACATTAGCCGCGGTAGTGGCTAGCGTGACGGCGAGCGGAAAGGGAAGCGGCGATCACTTGGGAAGCAAAAAACCATGTAATATTTATATGTTCCTTCAGAGCCATAGCCAGCCCCCCCCCCAAAAAAAAACCCGAAAAAGTTTCCAGGGGATCGAGAGGAAAAAAGAAGAAGAAAAAAAACTTTAGGACGGGTCAAATTTCCAAAAACCTATTTTAATCAAAAATGGTCAAACCTCTTAAGAAAATTTTCTTCGGTGACATCTACTAGGCCGACGGGACTCGTTTCGTCAAGTAACCCCAACATGGAAAATTTTTTCCAAGTTTATCCCCTCTCCAAAAAACCTTAACCCCTCGCTATGGCTTTGAGTTCTAACCCCTACATCATCATCCTTATCATTATTCTTATAGTTGAGGATCAAAAAAGGATGACATCAAATAGCGGGGCCGCGCCGAATGCCATCAACACATCCAGTTCTTATGACATTATGCGACGTTTCGAGCAAAATCAGCGAGTTTCTTTTTTCAAACAGGTTTCAAAAAATCGGATTCTACGATAAGTTAAATCTAAATTTTGAAATTTTAGAACAAGAAACAATTTCCCATGTTTCCTTATCAAGAAGAGAAATCGAAGGTTAGCCAAAATGAAAAATCTCAAATTTTACTGCGTTTAGTGGGACGATTATGGAGAAATTATTCGGCCAGAGGAATATATAATCTCCGATCCCGCCTCCTCAACCTCGCAATCAATGACCGCAGTAAAGCAGGAGAAGAAGGTGGCGGATGAAGAGGACGGGGAAGAGGAGCAGCAACGAGTTGTGATTGAAGAGTGGCCTACCAAGTGCATTTCGTATATCGCAAAAATCGAGGTGGTGGCATAAAAAAATGTAATCGTATTATTCGGAATGGGACGGTTTAACGCGAGCGAACTTTTTCAGAAACCACAGATTTTTTGGTATGATTAGATAGCCCCTAAAGGCTAGCTATCAAACATAGAAAAAATAGTGGGGGGGTCGACCCCCCCCCCTACCACCGTCGTAAAGGGCCCCGAAAAGGGTACCCCCTTCGTAAGGGGGGGGGTCGGCCGTACGAAGAAGGGGAGGTGAGGGTAGGGGAAAGAAAGGAGGAGGAGGAGGAGGGAAAAATGATCAAATTTCTTCAGAAAAGAGTCACATTTTTCAAAATTTTCTCCGGCGGTCCCTATCGGGACCACCGCACCCTCCAAAATTGCTAAAAAAAATAGTATAAAATTCAGTCAAAATTCTAAAAATGACTACTGAAAAAGTACCCAAACTCACCAAGAAAATTCATCAATTTTCAAAAAAAAATTCCCGGCGGCCCCTATCGGGGCAACCGGCGCCCCCCTCAATATAGTGAAATTTCTTTAAAATTATCTCAAAAAATTAGCCAATTTTCTTAAGGAATTGACCTAAATTTTCAAATTTTTCTCCGGCGGCCCCTCATTCAATGCAATGAATTTACCTATTTAAAAAGTTGCCTCGAAAATGGTCAATTTTTACAAGAAATTAACAGTATCTAAATTTTACAAAATTTTCCCCGACGGCCCTTATATCAGGGCCGCCGGCACCCCTCAAAACACTGAAAAAAATTTTCAAAAATTAACACCTTTAATCAAAATTGCTAAATTTCTCATGCCCTTGGTGAAATTTTGACGTTTTTATACCCCTTCATAAATTTTTTCCCCTCTGACCCCCCTACCTTCGTAAAAGTTCGACCCGATCCCCTTCGTAAAAATTTTGGTCGACCCCCCCCCCCTTTCCATGTATGCTATCAAATTACCCAAAGTCCATCCAAATTGGCCATTTGCAGAAATTCTTGGCCACTGGCGTTAAAACTGTCACTCCTTCGATGGACGCTTTGACGCCAGTGGTCATAACTTTTTTTCTAGTTGGCCAATTTGGATGGCCTTTGGGTAGTAATTTTGTAGCTAAAATTTTGGACTATCTATTCAAACCAAGATCGCTACTCAATATGGTTTCTTTAAAAAAAAAGTTATGACCACTTTATTGCCGCTCGCGTCAAAACGACCCAAACGGCAATATTTAATTTATTTTTTTGCAGGTTTTGTGTAAGGTTGAATTCATTGATTTTGAAGGTCGTTCGGATGGGGAGTCTATACAGAAGATATTGAGTCAAATAAAGCCCAAACAATTGGTAATTAATAAATTTTTAAAAAATAAATCCATCCATTCATCAGATTATTGTCCATGGATCAGCAGCAGCCACTCGCCATTTGGCCGAATATTGTCAGCAAAATCAAATTGTCCAGGGAAAAATTTTCACGCCGCAACTTGGCGAAGTTGTTGATGCCACGGTACTGTAATGTTGGCAAAAATTGCTCATTTGAGATTCAAATTTCCAGATCGAATCACACATATTCCAAGTCACATTGAGTGATCAGCTGATGTCGTCATTAATTTTCCAGCCGGTAGATTTTTTATTTTTAATCAAGGGCATAGCCAAAAAAATTCGGAGGAGGAGGGGATGATGAGCAAAAAATTTTCCGGGGGTCCCAGAGAAAATTTTGGGGTTTTATGCCTTTTTCATAAGAAAACAAGCTGAACGATTTAAAGGGTGCCGTACTTGAACAGTTTAGACCATTTCTTTAAAAAAAATAGTTTTTAGATAGGCTGGAAAATATAAGGGTGCCTGGAATTTTTTTTCTTTTGAAAATTTGGACGAAATCAACAGGGGCCCTTATGAAAAAATTTCCGACTTGGCCACCGAGTCCTCTCCCCTTGGATACGCCCTTGATTTAATTGAAACTAATAATTTGAACAGGTCAGAGAAGCTGAACTTAGTTGGTTGGATGCCCGTATAATTCGCAAGTCGGCACTTTTGCCCACCTCTTTGGACCAACAAACCGATGAACATGGGCAGAGGAGAGAGCAGGAAGATGATGAAGAAGAGACTATGGAACAGGAGGACGGTGGGAAGACAGGAGAAGAAATAGTGGAAGCAGAGAAAGATCGGGGAACAACGGCAGCAGACAAACAGAGAACTGGGGAGGAAGAGGGTAAGAGCGGAGAAGAGACAATGGCGGAAGGGGTGCCGGCAACAGAGAAAGACAGCAAAATTGAGGATGAGCAGGATCAAACAGCAAGTGGCAACAGGAAGATGGCCATCAGCAGAGGAGTTCCGGACCAATTGTACGTTTTGTGTTTTGTTTTGGGGCATGTGATGATTTTGCCATATTAATATGGCATTTACTATATTTTTGTGGTCTTTCTTTTTTTGCAATATTTTTAACTTTTTGCTGAAATTTATTTTTCTTAAGAAAGGGGCCAAAAAACATCAAAAATTTCTAGGGCGTTTGCCTAGAAAAATGATTAAAATTCTTAAGAAAAAAGCCTAAATTCTGAAGAGGGTACGTACCCCTTGTACCCCCCCTCCTAAAACCGCCACTGCGGCGATGCCAGCACCAATTTTTCCCTAAAAAGAGACTGTTTACTTAAGAAAAAAAAACATTTTTAACTGCGCCTTATTTTTGCCATAGTTTAAAAAATTGGTGTTTAGAGATAGCCACCATGTTTTAGCGTATATTTTAAGCAAAATATTTAAGCTTCTTGAAGCTTATCTAACTGATATTTAGTCATAAATAATTTTTTCCACTATAAACACAGGTTTCTGGAACTGCTTCCGTCCAATGCCATACCTCCACACCAATCAGTGTTTGTCAATGCCCCTAAATTGTAAGTTTTTCCTCATATATTTATTATTTTATTAGAGTTCAAAGTTTTGAGAAAACCAGTATCCAGTAACAATAATCGGGATATACCATACATACCTCGGCAAGGNCACCTCGCACCTCGCAGGCCCCCTCGTTGACCCCCCCCCTTGCCGAGGTATGATACCATAACAGTATACCTTACCAAAACTACGTAGAAAAATAAAAAATACCTAGTATGGTACTGTTTTATGCTGATAGTTCGGTGCTGCTTTGATTCGGTACTGCTTTGACACGGATAGACGAAAACCAGTAGTACTTATGATAAAATACGTACCATACTTCGATATTGTTTGAATTCAAATTTTAATTAATGTAATACCGTCCTACGGTACTTTTAAATCTAATATTAATTAACAAGGCTATCGGCTAAGCGAAAACCAGTAGTACTTATGATAAAATACGTACCGTACTACGGTGTTGTTTGAATTCTAATTTTACTTCTTTAAAGAACGGATCTCAAGCAACTTCTCTCCTCAAATGGCTTCCAAGCCGAATTCCACTCGGGAGTTCTGTACGTCAGCAATGTTGCCTGTATACGGAGAAATGAGGCGGGGCGTTTCCATGTGGAGGGGTACGCATGCGCAGATTATTTCAAGGTAGAAAACCCATGCACTTCATTATTTGGTGAAATTCTCCAATTTTTCAGATCCGGGATCTCGTCTATGCACAATTTGCGATTGTTTGATTGTATTTTTTATAATTTTTATGATGAAAAATTATATTTTTTATAATTTTTATTTCAATCCATTGTTGTGTTCACTGTCCGGATCCGCGGGCCATTCCTTCTCCGAATGTGGAGGGCTCCTCTCCTCCTCTGTTCCGTGGATCGTCCTTTTTCGGATCGCGATCCGCGGATCAGGATTTGGATTATCCCGATCCATGGATCATATTTTCCTTTTATTCGATCTAATCCACGGATCATTTGCATACTCATACGGATTAATTACTCTGCCCGCATTCATAAAAATAGTTTCTCATTGCTCCGAAATGGCATTTTTGGTTTTCCAATCCTTTCTTACCTTTCCTACCTTTGGTTTTCTAACCACCCCTTGTCCCCCCCCCCCCTACAGGTTTTCTGCCTCACATCACAGTCATCATGATATCTGATCCGTGGATCAGGATCTCAAGCCAAAAAGCTTGGTAAAAAAAACCATTGCAAATATTTATTGTATAAATAATGAGCATCTCATATGAAACATATTAGGTAGGGTTGTTGGCGCCCGGTTTAAAACCGGTACCCCCGGTTTTCGGTTTGGCCGGTTTTGGAACTCCCGGTTTTCGGTTTCGGTTTTGGCCTGACCCCCGGTTAACCGCCGGTTTTACCGGTTTTTCAAAAATCTGCCAAAAATCGATAAAAATTCCAAAAAAATCAATTTTGCTCTCAAACAGATGCCGGAATGCATGAAATCTTGAATATAAATTAATTCAAAGCAAAAAATATCCATTATATCTCAAAAAATCAAAATTGCAAAAATTTTCTCCAACCTTCTTAGAACTTACAGTGAAATTCTCAAAAATTTTCCTGTTTGGCACTTTGAATTTTGAACATTGAAAATTGCCTTATTCAAATCCAAGGCAGGGTGCTCATCGAAAATTTTTCAAAAACAGAACATTCAGTTAAAAAAAATCAGATTTCATGGCTAAAAATCAGAACATTTTGTAAAATATTTTTAAAAAATCAGAACATTTTGTAAAATCCAGGATTCGGGATGAGTGCAGGCCCGTAGACAAAAGGGGGGGGGGGCATGGGGGCACGTGCTCCCCCACCCCGGAAATGCCAAGATAAAAAAAACAAAAATGGTTCCTTCTGTTAAGTTTTTTTTTTGAAATTTTTTTGAAAAATTCGAAGAAAAGTCGCCGATTTCTTTTTAAAAATCGTCAAATTTTTTCAAATTTTTCTCCGGCGGACCCTATCAGGGCCCCGGAAACCTCCTCCGACCACCCTCCTCCTTGGTACTCCCATCCCAAAAATTTTTCCTGGCTACGGGCCTCTAGATGAGTGGGGATGGCAAGAAATTTTTTGAAGGGGAGGGGGCGGGTGTTTCGGTGGCCCGATAGGGCCGCCGAGGAAAATTTTTTAAAAGGTATGTATTAAAAGAAATATCATTGTGTGAAAGGTTGGCAGTTCCAATAGGGGTTGTCAAAGAAAAATTTGGAAATTTAATGTGAAATCTTAAGAAATTTAATCATCTGGTGACCTTGATCTCACCTATTTTTCTCAAATTTCTCATTCTTAGGGGTGCATTTTCAAAACCGAAAAACCGGCGGTTTTGGGGTCCCGGTTTTCGGTTTGGCCGGTTTTGGGACCCCCGGTTTTCGGTTTCGGTTTTTGGCCCAAAAACACCGGGTTTCGGTTCGGTTAACCGGTCGCCAACAACCCTAATATTAGGTATCTTATGAAACATATTAGGTATCATATAAAAATGATCTTTGGTCCTTTAAGTATCAGGTGGGCATTTTCTGATGAGAGAAATGGCTTCGTCCTTTTGCCGTTGATTGTCCGTTTTGTTCGTCGGCATCAAAAGCCGCATCTCTGGGGACTGATCGGGAAAAGATCAGATTAAAAATGATAAACAAAAAAAGATGTCTGATTCATCGGGACTTTATAAAATTGATCACCCAAATCGGGCATAAAGGCAGTATATACCCCCTTTTATACTCCCTTTAACTGCAAATTTTTCACGGAAATTGGAAAACGGACCAGACCAAAAAATCGGGCATAATTTCTTGCACTTTGGCCTAGCGAATATTTCAACAAATTAGATTTGGGTAGCTGATATTTCCGGGGTTTTCGACATCTCCGAAACTCTTACAAAGTTGAGTGCCCAGTCGCAACGGGGTGTCGTCGCGTTCCGGCGGATGTCGGCCATTATGCCGGCCAGCCAGGGGTGCATGCGGATCAGCTCGCGCTGCGCGATCAGCCGGAAGCGCAGGCGCGCCGCGCGTGCGAGTCTTCCGGAGGGCGCGCCTGCAAGCACCGCGTGTGCGCCTCCGTATGCGGTCCACACGGTGCCGTTGCGGTCATGCACGAGCACGCGCGCCCTGCGTTCAGTGCCCGACAGCTCTGTCCATCCTGCCGAGGGGTCTGCTGCAAATGGCGTATACTCGTGGCCATAACCGAATGTTCCAATCTTTTATAACATTATTCTTGCGAAAGAAAATAGCATGCAAAGAGAGAGGACAGAAAAGAAATTAGTTTTGGGCAGAATTTCGCTTAAAATTCATATAAATTTTTAGAACAAATTTTCATTATAACATTTTGGTGCCGGTCATGTCGACGCGAAATTAAAATTTGACAATTCATGAAAAGAATTAAAAAATGAAAATTTCACAATTAGCCAATCCGTAAGGTCGTGGGAGACATTTGAATTTGAATTTTTGTAAAATTTAAAGTTTCTTTGCCTGAAAGCCTATGAAATTTTTTTTCGAAATTCACGGCCTGTGAAATTTTTTGGATTTGGCGCAAAAACAATCCCCTGCCGAAATGGCTCGATTCGGATTCAGTAGCGTGTTTCCTTGACAAGATTTTTTTGTTTCTCACAGTTTCCAAAGCCTTGGGCATTGGTGGCGGAGAAGTAGAACGACACCCGTCCCCCATGGTGATTATTGGCATTGTGCCAATGATTCCAGGACAAGTAGACCACCTCCTCCGGCAACACCATGTCAGCCTGGTGCCGGTTCCAGGTGAATGCTAACCTGAAATTTACATGTAAGAGGTCTCAAAAAATTGATTGGCACCAGAATTTGGCACGAATCTATAAAAAATTTCTATAGTTACCGTATTCTCTATAATTTAAGCTTCGTGCTTAAATTTTCCAACCTCCCTCTCTAGGAGCTTCAATTAGAGAGGGGTTTAAATTTTTCAATGCCTTCTTGGAGGGGGCGGATGGACAAAATGAATATTTTATGTGAGATGGAATCTTCGTGGATTGATTCATTTATGGATTTTCCACTTTTTGGATACGATGGGATTATCTGGAGTTTGTTTGGGCCCGGATATCGGCGGGTTTTCATTTATGGATTTCGGCATCCCCGACATGTTCTCGTAGACGCTCCGCGTGACGCATATGCACGCGTCCAAGCTGTCGATGGTGACGGTGAAGCCGAAGGTTGAACGATGCGAGTTGGGCAGCGCAAAGTACAGGTTCAGCGCCTGCGAAGTGCCATGACGGTAGTAGACGGTTCTGTACAGAAAAGACAGGAAAAATCCTCCAGCTTCAAGAATTTATGGGTTTTCAACAAAAACCAGGTTTAGGTCCCTAAATCTAGCATTAGATTTAGGGTGTGTGAATTGGCCGAATTTACTCAGGACTAAAAGTCAGGACGATCCATAAAACACGGTGCTAGGGCGTTAAAAAACCGCCAAATTGGCCAATTTGCCGAAAAATTTTTCTAAGCTTCCTAGGCCAAAAGTATCATTTTATGCTCTACCTAGCCTTCTTGTGTTTTCATTACGGTCAAAAAGTACGAAATTTTCGTGAAAACCATCTTTTTCGATCTTTTTGGCTGAATTTCGGAAAACTAAGAATACCTGAAGATAGAGCGTAAAATTCTGCACAATGGCTTTTTATATTTTTGGCCAAGCAAACTTAAAAAATTTCTGCCAAATCGGCTCATTTGGCGGTTTTTTAACGCCCTAACCATAAAACATATAAGTATGGATTATCAGGTTAGTGATTAGTAGAAATCGGAGCGGGACTAGGCTACCTTGTGCAGGATAAATCCTAAATAAGATAAATCCTGTGACAGAAATTTTCAAATTCCTGTGTCCTACAAGCTGCTCCTGAATTGCGAAAATTTATCCCGATCTCTTTCTGAATAAGTCCAAAAAGTATTGAATTCTAGAGAATAGAGCCTCCTCTTAAGAATATACCATTTTTGCTCTAAAATAAGGCCTAGGCCTTATTTTAGACCTCCTCAAAGGGAGGGGCCATACCTTAGAGGAAATACTGTATGCCTAAAAACTTAACATTGTCTAAAAAGTAGAATTAGAATCCCTGAGGTTGGGAAGGATCGACCCTGATCAGAGAGAATGCTGTGATCGAATCTAACGAGATCTGACATCAGCTCAGAAGCTCAATATAAATCCTTTTTTAATGGCCAAATTTGCGCGATTTGGCATCATTTGGCCATGTGACACCCACGTGCTTCCGTCCCGTTCCAGCCGGACTTGTTGCCGCATCCTGGGCGGCATCTGGGCCTCCGTGGTCAGCTCAATGAAACGGTATGGGGCGGAGGAAGAAGTGGAAGGGCAAAGGAGGACCAGAAGAGTGAAAATTACAGTAACACGATGAAAGGAGTACGGTAATGACAAAGTTTTCATACTGTAAAAAATTCAAAAATCAATACCCCGATTTGAAAAACGGCGTAGTGACAAAACACCCCCTCGCAGAACATCCCCAAACTGACAAAAACTCATCCCTATGTCCAAAAACTTTTTTGTTAGACCAGTTAGACTAAAAGTATATGTTGTGGATATGATCGACATATGATAATAGTCTTGTGTGATAATAATTTCATAGTGATCATTCCTATTAGGTGCATACATAATTATTGTATTTCCTTAGCATTTCCCCCGCATCATCAAACTATATAAGTCTCGTAAATTCCAGCATTTGTCACTTCCATTTCCATTCTCGCTTCCTTTCCTCCTTCATATTATTCCCATATCCCATTCTATTGTCCTATATTGTCTTCAATAAATTCTTCACAAGGACACAACAAATTGGCGCAGTCAGCAAACCAATCAATGATGGCACCCAACAAGGATCAGACAATCAAGGAGCAACAAGCATCTATTGATCGTCTCACGCAAATGTTGGAGCGACTTCTGGCCAGTCAGCAGCAGCAACCTCAATTACCGCAAGAGGTCAATCAAAGTGCTCAACAGGCGACAATCGCATCATCATTGGACAATCGCATCGGCAAATTCATCTATGGTGCTGAGAACGGATGCACATTCAACGCCTGGTACAAACGCTACGGCAAATTTTTCGAGGATGACGGCAAAGATCTGGACGCGGCAACGAAGGTTCGTCTACTCGTCAGCAAACTCAACGACGATGATTATTCCAACTTCGCCGACAGCATTCAGCCGAAACAACCTGATGATCTTTCATTCGAAGAAGCTGTGCAGCAGTTGAAGGATCTATTCGACGACACCCGCTCAATGTTTGTTCGCCAGTATGAATGCTACACATTGAAGCAACGTGCAAATCAGGACGTCATGGCCCTGTTCAATCAAGTCAATGCCTCGTGCGAAAACGCCGACTTCTCGCAATGCTGCAAAGAAAAGCAAAAGTGCCTGATTCTAGTCGCCGCGTTACGTGATGAGCACAGCGATCTTCGTCAGAAATGTCTGCAATTGCTTGAGGAAGCGCGGAAGAAGAATGAAGACATCACATTGAAGAAGCTTCGTGAAGAATGCCGAACTTTCCTATCGGTTCGTGCAAACGCTACTCTGCTAGCCCAATCAAAATCGAAGTCAATTGATGCCGTTTCACTTCACCCGCAGCAATGGAAGCAAAAGAAGAAAAACTTCAAACGTCAAGATCCAGCAAATTCGAGCAAACAACAGCAGCAGAATCAGTGCTATGCTTGTGGCAAAATGGGTCATCGACGAGAAGACTGCAGATACCGTGACTCTACGTGTCATCATTGTCAAAAGAAGGGGCATATCAAGCCCGCCTGCAGAAGCAAAATGTCAGAAGAGTCGACAAAGAAGGAAGTTCACACCGTGATCGTCAGTGCAAACTTCATGAAATCAGAAGACATCTGCCACATCGATTGGACGGAACAAGTGAAGCTCAACCAAATCGGATGTCAGATGAAGGTCGATACCGGAGCGCAAATCACCCTGCTCACTGAGAAGACATGGGAGAAGCTCGGAAGACCGAAGTTGTCGCCTGCAGAAATCGAAGTCAAAAATTGCAGTGGACAAACTTTTCCGATTGAAGGGAAGATCCAGTGTCAGGTCCAGTTCGAGGATCAACCAGTGAAGTCCCTCAACGCCTTCGTCAGCAGTGGGGTCACACACGACTTACTGGGAGCCACTTGGATTCAAGCCCTCAAGATCAAGAATATGCCATATTGGGCTGAAGCAAATTCAACAAACTCTGCAACGACGTCGGATCATCACAAGAAGAACCTTCAAGATGTTCTACAACAGAAGTTTCCGGAGGTGTTCAACTCGGAACTCGGTCTCTGTACCAAAACGAAGGCTCATCTTCATCTCAAATCAGATGTTCAACCAGTGTTCTGCAAAGCAAGGCCCGTACCCCATGGTGCAATCGACGCTGTAGACAAAGAGATCGACCGACTACTCTCGATTGGTGCAATAAAGAAGGTCGACTACAGTCATTGGGCCGCTCCGATTGTGGTGATACAAAAGAAAAATGGCAAGACTCGTGTGTGCATCGACTTCAGCACTGGACTCAATGAGCGGATCGAGCTCAATCGTCACCCGCTGCCACGTCCTGAAGACATCTACGCGTCAGTCAATGGGGCCGCTTTCTTTTCGCGATTGGATTTACGAGATGCCTACTTGCAAGTGGAACTCGACGACGAATCAAAGAAGCTTTGTGGGATCAATACGCATCGAGGATTGTTCCAATATCAACGTCTACCATTTGGTGTCAAATCTGCTCCCGTCATTTTCCAAGAGCTTATGGACAAATTGACATCAGGAATCAAAGGAGCGTTCACGTATCTTGATGACTTGATCATTGCATCCAAAACGAAGGAAAAACATGAAGCAACCCTGTATCAAGTTTTCAAACGCTTGCAGGACTACGGACTTCGAATCCAGATGGAAAAATGCAGCTTCCTAAAACGTGAGATCAAGTTCCTTGGCCACATCGTTTCATCAGAAGGAATTCGTCCTGATCCGTCGCGATCTGAAGCCATCAAACAGATGCCGCCACCGCATGATGTATCAACTCTACGATCATTTCTCGGTGCGCTCAACTATTATGGACGGTTCATCAAACAACTCAAAGATCTTCGAGGACCTTTGGATGAATTACTGAAGAAGGATGTCAAATGGCAATGGACACAGAAGCACCAAGAACTTTTCGACAAAGCGAAGGAAGTCATGGTCTCCGACTTGCTGTTGACTCACTACGACCCAGAGATGCCAATCATCGTCGCTGCTGATGCGTCCAAGGATGGAATTGGTGCGGTCCTGAGTCACGTTTTTCCAGACAAGACGGAAAAAGCAGTGGAACATGCTTCGATATCCTTCACGCCGGCACAAAAGAATTACAGCCAAATTGAAAAAGAAGCGCTGGCACTCGTCTTCGCTGTAAAGAAATTTCATCGGATGCTGTATGGTCGCCGTTTCATTCTACAAACCGACCACAAACCACTTTTGGCCATTTTTGGATCAAAGAAGGGAATTCCAGTGTATGCCGCAAGCCGACTACAACGTTGGGCGCTGATTCTGCTCAACTACAACTTCGACATTCAGTACATCAATACGAATTCATTTGGGAAAGCAGATGCACTGTCTCGTCTCATCGCGGATTACCCAAGGCCAAGTGAAGAAGCAGTCATCGCCAGCATCAGTATGAAAGCAGAAGTCCATATCGGCGCCATCTTCAACGAAACTATCGATTCTTTGCCCATCACTTCAGAAGAAATCGCCGAAGAGTCGCTCAAGGATGATGTTCTTCAGAAGGTGATTTCCACAATGAAGAATGGATGGCCGCAAAAACGTCTGGATGAGGATATCAAACCTTACTTCTCGAATCGGATGTCCATCACGGAAGTCAAAGGATGCCTTGTCTATGGAGAGCGAACCATCATTCCAACATCATTACGGAAGAAGATGCTGAAGATTCTACATATAGCACATCCTGGCATCGTAAGGATGAAAGCCATTGCTCAACGACATGTCTACTGGCCTGGTCTCAACGCAGACATTGAAAACTTGGTTCGAACGTGCGAAGAATGTCAACTCGCCGCAAAGATGCCTACCAAAGTGCCGTTACAACCGTGGCCTGTGGCATCAGAGGTCTATGAACGGATTCACATGGACTTCGCTGGACCTTGTGCAGACGGCCACACATACCTGATCATCGTAGATGCACGTTCAAAATGGCCAAATGTCGTTCGGACGTCAAGAACAACGGCTACGGAGCTGCTCAGCACTGTTCGCGCAATCTTCAATCAGTTCGGAATGCCAAAGGAAATCGTCTCAGACAATGGACCCCAATTCCGTTCTACCGAATTCGCTGGGTTTTGTAAGCAATATGGGATCAAACACTCCTTTGCGCCGCCATATCATCCTCAATCAAATGGTCAAGCTGAACGTTTCGTTGACACCTTCAAACGGATGATGAAGAAATGCGCTCGCAAAAGAGGAAATTGGCTGGATGAAGCACTTCTTGCCTACAGAACGACTCCGAATGCTGCATTGAATGGCCGTTCTCCAGATGAGCTGTTTTTCGGGCGTCGACTGCGCACTTTAGCATCGCTGGTGCACCCGGAAGTCAAGAAACCATCAATTGGTGATTCTGTCCGAAGCTCATATCGCAACAAAATGGCAGCACAGTTCAATAAGAAGCATGGCACAAAACCATCAACATTTGCTGCTGGAGAAGCTGTATTTCTGCTCAACTACACTCGTGGAAAAGCCATGTGGATTCCTGGAACAATCATTGAACGGCTCAATGGATCGACGCGCTATCGTGTGGAAGTGCCTCAACTCGGCAGAGATGTTCATCGACATGCCAATCAACTTAGAAAACGCAAGTCGCCAACCGCCGGATGTACAGATGGGCCCCAGCTCCGCTCGACTTCAGGACATTCGGATGGAACCCCAAGGAATGGATCGTCTACAGCTCGCTCGAAGGGATCACACATGGACAACAAGAAATCTTAAAGAGGGAGATGTTGTGGATATGATCGACATATGATAATAGTCTTGTGTGATAATAATTTCATAGTGATCATTCCTGTTAGGTGCATACATAATTATTGTATTTCCTTAGCATTTCCCCCGCATCATCAAACTATATAAGTCTCGTAAATTCCAGCATTTGTCACTTCCATTTCCATTCTCGCTTCCTTTCCTCCTTCATATTATTCCCATATCCCATTCTATTGTCCTATATTGTCTTCAATAAATTCTTCACAAGGACACAACAGTATAAAAAGCAAATTTGTGCAGAATTTTATACTCTATCTTCTGATACATTTGATTGGTTTTTCGATTCGAACAAAAAGTTCGAAATTTTCGCGAAAAACCCTATTTTTCGATATTTCCGAAAATTTTCGAACTTTTTATTCGAATTTCAAAAAACTAAAAACACCAGAAAATAGAGCAGAAAATTCTGCACAACTTTGCTTTTTATACTTTTAGTCTAACTGGTCTAACAAAAAAGTTTTTGTACATGGGGAAATTTTTTTGTCAGTTTGGGGATGTTCTGCGAGGAGATATTCTGCGTTGACCCCTTGTAAAACATTGGAATTTGGAATATTGGGAAAGCTTGGGATATTTTATAAATTCCAAATAAGTAGAATTTTTGGAAAAATTTAAATTCTGGAGGACAATTCCGTAACTGAAGCATTTCGCTCTTTTTTATTTTTAAAACTTAATTTATGAAAAATATACTTTACAAAAAAAATCACGAAATCCCTAGAAAATGCTAATAAGAAATTTAGATAAATTTGGATAGAAAATTTATTTGTTGGTTGAATTGCAAGAAACAAAAGTTTTTGTTCAATATCCGTCCGAATTTTATCTCTCAAATTTTTTTCTCAAATATTTTAGCCCCTTTTTTAATGAAATCCAACGGATTTGAGAGATTAAAGGCTTTTTGTGTAAACCAAAGTGAAAAATGCGATGGATGATGACCAAAAAAATTCAAAAGTGTGAAGTGTGGCGCTAAATTACGAAGTGATGAATCATCGTGAAATTATGTAATAAAAGGGTCGAAAAATAAATAATAATTCGCTTTTGCAAAAAATGAAAAAAATTAACTAATGTAATCGAATGATAAGCAAAAGACCGGAAGAATTAAGGAAGGAAATTTGGAAATGGAAAAATTGTAAAAATCAAAATTTAGTTTCAAAAATCTAATAAAAATTCTAAATTGATCCTTTATCGGCATTTCAATGAGACAAAAATCGAGGACAAATGGAGGAAGAATGGACCAAAATTTGACAAACAAAGAGGAAAATGGTGAGCAAAATGTTGAAAAAGATCCAAAATGATGAAAATCGCAATGGAAAGAAACAAAAAACATACCGTAGGTGGCCAAGGAGGGTCAAAATTTTCCTTATATTTCCCTACCATTTTGTTTTGCAATTTAAAAATAAATTTCTGGATTTCAAGCTTTTCAGCAATTTTTCTATATTTAGGAAAATTTCTTAATTGAATCCCTAGTCTCGCTTGTCCACCTATGGTAGCAGATAAAGCGCAGTAANAAAAAAAACTAATAAAAATGTGTGTTTTAATAAAGCAGATTTAAAAAAAACAAAAAAAAATTTTTTTTGAAATTGATAAAATTCAATTAACAAAAATTTAAACTCGTAAATCCGGGGAAGAATAGAAATATGTATTGTTCGAATCCTCGAATTTAAAATTTTGATATGGGAAATGATATGCAACTTTTTAATTGGTGACATAGTTGTTATTTTTGAAAAAAAGAACCCGAAATTTCTAGCCTATATCCTTGAAAACAAAATTTTCAAATCTTTCTCTTATAAATTATAAAATGTTTTAATCCAATTTCATTACCAATTGATGCGTAACAGCTCTCCAACTTGCGCGCTCCTACCATGAAACAGGTGACATGCAATATGGTGGCGCGCACGCGCAAATCCGCCATGCAATGCTCGCGCAGATCGCTCGCCCACACCTTGACGCGCCACTCCGCACCATTTTTATCGCTGCACGTGCATTCAATGTAATCCGCGTTCCGGCGCTCAACGCGTGCATCCACCTGATAATAAATTAACGGATATTTTAGTTTATAAATCTTTTTGTTCAGCTAAAAAGAAAAGAAAAAATCGGAAAATTCTTAAAGGGCTCAAAACTCAAATTTTTCTCAGGTGGGCACTTATTTCGCTACTTTCTAATTGAATTACTTACAAATATAAGGAATCCATTCCAAAAAATTAATGGTTAAATGCAATTTTATCGGTGCACAATTTTTATTTTAATTTCTTTTTACGGGATCTTGCCAAGATCGGTCTGGCCACCTGAATTTTTCCCGGCTCCTCTTCGTCCAAAAGTGCCAACACTTGCTCCGTCCGCCATTCACATCCGGTGCCGAAAGGGCCTGCAGGGCTGCACTTCTTCACGATGCACAAATAGGTGGATTCCTGCTCCAATGGGCACGCCGAATTCGAATTATCTGAAAAATTAAAAATTCTTTAAAGTAAAGTATACTTCATTTACCTCAAAAACCATGAATCGAAAATTTTATCCCCTGGCAGGGGCGTAACGAGCCTAGCGTTTCGGGGGGGGGGGNCCCCCCCCCCCCTCTCGTTACGCCCCTGTTCCCTGATAATGAGAAGAAAGGGTCAATCTCCGATCGTAAATAAAATTTTATTCGCTCCATTATATTTATTAAAATAAGTTTTAGCATTAATAAAAATGCAAAAAATGAGAGAATATAAATAATCATTAAAAGTTGGAATTATAAGATTGAGATTGTACGACTCATCAATATTTAAAATACCAAAATTTGTCCAAACTAGTTACTGGTAGAGGAAGGAATAACAATATTTATCCACAATGCTAAATGCGATTTTTTAAAACGAAGTTTCTAGTAAAATCAGTAAAAAAAGCCATATAAATGAAATTCTTTTTCCGCCTCTATAATTTTATGACGCGTAAGCATACCATGTTAAAAATTGTTTGTTTCTTTTTCCTTCCAATTATCCACTTTTTCTATACTATTTTACAGGAAGAATTTCGCTTCAAAAGATCATAGAAAAGTCCATTTCTATCGAGAGACTAGTTAAATTCTAATTTGCTTCAAAAACCATAATGAAATATAAAAATAAACGGGAGGCTAGAAAAATTAAGTAAAAATATTTTTTTAACGATTTGGTTGCACATATAATAAATGAAAATTTCAGCCTTCAACTCACCAATGAGCACCCGCCCCAACAAGTGGTTGTAGCCGATGTAGCACTTGCGGTTGGCATGCATCCGGTTTCCGACATAGACCGGAACCCGGAAGGTGTCGCTGCGTTTTGCGGCAAAGTACAGAAACTCGCGCACATTTTGAAATGGCGTCGCGTTGTTGTTCTGCAGCGATTGGATGGTTCCCGCCATGTGCGGGTACAACTCGCACAAACTGTCCATGTAGTTCTTCTCCGTCATTTTTTTTCTATTTTTTTTCGCTGAAAACCCCAAAAAAACTTAATAGAAGTTGATAAGTCCAAATAAAGCAGAAAATGGCTTAATTTTTTGAATAAAAATATAATTTTAAATTGTAAAATTTTATATGATAGTAGAATGAAGTGGATTTGGGAAAAAATAAGGCATGCATGAAATGCAGGGTAAAAATAAGAGTTAGTGTGAAAAAGAATATAGCGTAAGAGAAATGAGGAATCGAAATGATTGATCACAGGAAATGATTGATGACTAGGGCCCGGATTTCTAAGTTATATTTTTTACTATTTGGTTTTTTGGATGTGTTCAATATGTTTTTAGATTGTTAATTATATACCCTAAAAATCTATTACGGGATATTTTGGGCAAAATTCCTTCAAAATGCCATAAAACGAGTGAAAAATGCCCATTTCGGTGGGGAGGGGGTAGTACCTATCTGGGATAAAAACCTAAAAGAATTATTGTTTTTAGGGATTTTAGCGCTTAAAAATCCGGGCCCTATTGATTATATGAAAATGAGATGCAAAGAATCTCTGAATCAGAACCTAAAAGAATTATTGTTTTTAGGGATTTTAGCGCTTAAAAATCCGGGCCCTATTGATTATATGAAAATGAGATGCAAAGAATCTCTGAATCAGAATCATTTCTGTCATCTGGGAAGTGACCCTCGATTTTGTCGTCTTCAACAAAATTGATTTACAATTTCCGTTGCCGTCGTGGGCGAAGTTGACAATTAGTTCCGTTGTCGAAAGATGACGATGAGGCTTTTGAAGATGTTGGACTGCCGGGAGAAAGTGCCAATTTGTCGCTAAATTTAAAAATGAATAGCGTAAAAGTTACAATTGGTGTTTCCCATAATCGGCGCGATGGCAAAACACCGGCACCCAAAATACCGACTTTGAAAACAAGCACCAAAAATTTTTTTACCCTCGACTAGGCCACAAGTATAAAAAGCAAATATATAGAAAAATATGCATAATTTGGGTCGATAGTTTTTTAGATTTCCTTGAAATTTTGGAAATTTTTCAAAATTTCGAAAAAATTTCCATAATTTTCAAGGAAATCAAAAAACGATTCGATCCAAAAATATGCGTATTTTTCTATATATATTTGCTTTTTAGACTTTTTGGGCACTGGTTTTCAAAGTGCCGGTATTTTGGGTGTCAGTATTTTGCGAAGACCCACACATAATCAGGGATGATTGGCGCTAATTCGAAAGTGCACTTTTCGCACTTGATAATGAGTGTTGATGCTTAAAAAATTATAGTTCTAACAAGAGATTTTTCCCAAATGGAAATTAAAATTATCACCTTCAAATTAGCGCCGAATGATTTATTTTATACAATAGTAAATAATTCCTTACCCAGTCGTTTTTTCCGCCGTTCCCAATCGTTGCATTGCACTCGCCAAAGCTCCGCATCCATCATCGTTGTGAACGAGCGAAGAAGTTTCAGCAATGCTCCTTCTTTTGGTAGCGCCGCAGATCATCAAACAGTTCACCTAAATATGTAAAAAGGATGGAAAGGTATAAGAGGTAAAAAGAGAATAAATATTATAAGAATAAAAATTGGGCGCCAGAGAAATGCATTGAGCCATCAATTTTATGAAGCGAATGATTTTCTCTTCTATTTTATATTATCTTTTCGCGGCGAGGAAAAAAAAGGGAAAAGTGAGAGATAACATTAACAGACACTGTAAATTCGGTCAGAGAAGGTTCGAATTCTCTAGCTTTTCTACGCTGATAGTAGGATTCCACATATTAGAGTATATGGTTACATGGATAATGAAAATATGGTAATTGTCAATTTGGCTAAGAGAATTTTTCCCTAATTTCGGATTTTTCCATGTAATTTGGAACCCAAAAAATCATCGTTCTCTATGAGATTTCCTCACCCATCCGCCGGTTGAGTCCGTTTCTTCATCGTCCGATGATCCTCCGTCCGCTTTGGGAGAAACTAAATGGATTTGCAGATTATTCACTTTCCCATTTTTTAGAATTTACCCTCCTTTTTCTTCTGATGAGTGATAGCTGTATTGATGTCCTTTAATGATGGCAATGGCTTCTTTTTGGTAGCTACCTCCGATTTTTTGGGAAAAACTAAAAATTGCAGATTAGTTTTAATATTTTAACAAATTTCAAAATTTACCCTTTTTCTTCTTCTGCTGATTGTGAATGTTGACCGGGTTGGGGTTCTTTGGTGGCAATGTTTTCTTCCCTCGTTCTTGATGTATCATTTGCTTGTTATTTTTAGTGATCTCTGAAAAATTGCATATTCTTTGAAAATTTTAATTTTTATTTTAGCAACTTACCCTTTTTCTTCGGAATGTTGACTGGATTGATATTCTTTAATGGTAATGGTTTCTTGCTCTTGTTATTATTGGTGATCTCTGAAAGAGATTATTTAAGTAATTTTTTGGGTGTACTGACAATTGCGACACAATTCGGTTCAAAACGAAAGAAAATGAGTACGGTGCCAAAAAATGGAGCAAAAAATTAGCTAAGTGAGCCAAAGCGTTCCCCCCCCCCTAAATGCTCCACTGGGAAAAAGTAATGGCCAAAAATACTGGAATTTGGCTAAAGTAATTATTTTGGCTATATGTTTTCTTCACAGCGAACTAATTCGAACGGGCTTAAACTCTTTTTTAAGCTAATTTTTTAACATCAAATTTATTTCTCTAGATTGGACCGAGTTATAGAGAGAACCGCAAATGTCGTAGCCATTTTTTCTATTTCTTTTAATTTATATATATATTTTTTTGCAACTTGCCCTTTTTCTTCTGAATGTTGACCGGGTTGACATCCTTTAATGGCAATGGTTTCTTGCTCTGTTCACCATGCATCGTTTTCTTTTTACTTTTAGTGACATCTGAAATGCATTAATGCACAATTTTTCTATTTATGTTCATTTTTTAGCAATTTACCCAGTTTCTTCGGAATGTTGTTTGGATTAGGGTCCGTTGATGGCAATGTTTTCTTCCCCCGTTCTTGTATCATTTTATTATTATTGTTAGTGATCTCTGGAAAAATTTCATATTTTTTGAAAAAAAAATTATGGCAATTTACCCTTTTTCTTCGGAATGTTGACCGGGTTGGGGCCGTTCACTAATGGCAATGGTTTCTTGCTCCGCTCTTCATGTACCGTTTTGTTGTTATTAGGAGCTTCCCTAAGACATTTGCGCAATTCTCTGACATTTTCTTTCATTTGTTTGCTGTCCATTTCCTTTCCATCTTCGCCAGCAAATTCGTCCAACAAAACGGCGTCATTGTCAGCGCAATATTCGATGAATCTTGATAAGTGAAAAAAATGCATAAGCTCATAATCATTTCCTATTAATATTACGGAATCCAATAATTTTGTTTTTGTTGCTGTCGATTTGGTCGCAAATTTCGCACAAAATCCAATGAAACCACAATAATCAGCAGTTCCTTTGCTCGTGTTAAGGAAGTATTCAGTCTCTTTAAAAAAGATTTTTTTTAAATCGAAATTTTTGTGTGTGCCAGTAGCGTATCCAGGATTTTGCCATGGGGTGGTATTAGCTACACAGCTCAAAAAATCGAATTTTCCCTTCCATAGGGGGGGGGGGGGGGGGGGGGGNGGCGGTTGTAGAAAATTAATAATTTCTTTATTAAAAAATATTAATAATTTTCTATTAAAAAAGTTTTTTTCTGGTAATTTTACTTTTTTAAACCCTTGGAGAAATTTTTGAAAATTTAGGCCCTTTTCTTAAGAAAATTTTTATTATTTTTCTGCCATGGGGGAGGGGCGGCCCCCCCCCCCGCCCCCTAAATACGCTCGCTACTGATGTGTACCTTATATTCAGAAAGAAATCCAATTTGTTCTGAGCGAGCCAAGGTCAGGATGATGACACGCCGCTCGGAGCCTTGGTAACATTCAACCGAATCCACCGTAATTTTTCTGCCTCGGAGACTGTCTCGAATTTTCTGTGTCTGTAAAAATGTTTTAAAATCGCGATTTTTTTTGTATTTTGCCTGTTGTTTGTAGGGACTAATGACACCAATCTCCTGATCCTTAATTTTCATGGTATTTTTCAGCAATTTGATGTACTTCAGCACAACATCAATTTCCTGTTGATTATGAATTGAATGGCCAACCAGTTGTTTCACTTCAGCCCCATTCCTAATTATATGCAGAATAATGGGAAAATCCTTCAAAAAATCGGGAAAGTATTTTAAAAATTTAATAATATTTTATTTTGCCTTTTTGGGCAAATGTTTCCACGCGCAGAATGAACTTCTGTTTTCCTCGTTCACTGCTTGCAACGTTCCCTTATAAAAATGTTCGGAAGAAAATTGGATGATCTTTGGATGGCAACGGTAACTGTCTGTGAGTTGGCAGAATGTTCGCCTAAAATGAAAAAAGCAATCTAATATTATACTTCAGTTGTGTACACCTCCATATCTCCATTATTGAAAAATCCTAAAATCATTTTTTTGAATACCGAATCTCACTTGTAGTTTTCGAAAATCTAAATTTGGATTGGCCAAAGATCAATCATTTGTAATATTATTAGATTTTTACTTAAATATAAGTCTAATTCATGTTATCCTTGGAAATTGGAAATCTCATGAAGCGAAACTATTGGAACCGGGATCATACACTAACAAGGGGGGGTCAAGGGTGGGGGTCAGTTTCGTATTTCGTAGGGGGGCCGGGGNGGGGGGGTCGAAGGAAAAGGGGAGGAAAATTTTAAAAAAATGACCAATTTTTTACGAAATAGGTTGATTTCTCAAAATTTTCTCCCGGCACTCCCATAAAAACTAAATTTCTTCAAATTCTCCATAAAAAACTAAATTTATCTATAAATATGCCGAAAAAGTGGTCAAATTTTTTAAGGAATAGGTGCAACTTTTCAAGACCCTCTCGGATTGCAGGTAGTCAGAAAAAAGAGTAAAATTTGAGCATTTTTTAACGAAGTAGGTCCTTTTTCAAAGTTTTCTCCGGCTGTCCTTATCGTGTCCGCCGTTACCCTCGTAAATATAAAAAAATATGGCCAATTTCATATGAGCTCACAGATTCGCAAAATTTTCTGCGATTTTTTGCATGCCATGACTCATTATTATTTTAAAAGCTTGTAAAATACCCGAAACCCATAAAATCTCACCCATCCAAGTAGACACCATTGTCGCCACCATCACCACCATTTGCATATTTTCTCATCAGACGCTCCATCAACGAACCATTGCATGATTTGAATGGCTTAAGAAAGTTGGCCTTTACAACGGGACCTAAATTTAAAAAATCAAATCCTTTATTGCATATGTCACCCAGGCCCGTAACCAAAAAAAATTTCGGGTGGGGGCACCAGGGGGAGGGGGTCAGAGGCGGAGGGGTCTCCGGTGCCCCGAAAGAGTCGCCAGAGAAAATTCTGAAAAATTTTGACGATTTTTAAAGGAAGGCGGCCATTTTTTCTTCGACGATTTTTCAAAAAAAATCGCAAAAAATTTTAACAGGAGGGAGCTTTTTTTGGTCTTGAGGCACGTGCCCCTCCCCCTGGCTACGAGCCTGATTGTCATAATACTCCATACCCAATTGTTCGTGATCTCCACATAGAATGACCCGGGTTTTTTCAGTTGCATATCGACATATTGGTATCATTGTCTCCGGCTCCAAAGATTGACCAGCTTCATCGATGAAAATGTGACTAAATAGAACAAAACAAATTCATATTTGTTTAAAGATTTGCATAAATATATATGAAGGGGTTGATGATATAATGATTCTCAAAATATAAACATACGAAAAGTAATTATTCTGTTCGATTATCTCCTCAAAATATGAAGAACACGCTAGGGTAGAGAAAATCAGCCGAATTTTTTTCATTTCTTCATAAGTATCAAGACCGAAACGATCAACCATCAGCGCACAGATTTCCCTTCTAAATGTAATAAATTAGGCAAATTCTATCTGTCGAATTAAAGCCACTCGCGAATTCTTATGATTTCGTCCAACGCTCTGTCCCTGTCATTGACATTCCTTCCCAAACTGTAGTAACGACACATTTGCTCCGTGGTAATAATGTTTTTGAATGAGTCTTTGGCGTCCAAAATTCTGCGAGCAATCAGATCCGCCGCTGTATTTGACGGGGTACAGATGAGTATTCGGTTGGTTTCATCCTTGAGCAGAAGTTGGCGTACGCATTCCACGATGGTAACAGTCTTTCCGGTACCTTAAAATTCCTCGACTTTTCTGTTATTCATCAAATAAACTAGTAAAAGCAGTGGCGTATCCAGGATTTTGC
>LDKF01000280.1:75911-89470 GCA_001026735.1 Rotylenchulus reniformis | reverse complement strand
GTTAATACTATTATTCCACAATAATTATTCAAGAATTTTCTTTTGATTTATCTTGAAGTTGAGTGGATTTATTTTACCCAAATTATATTTTTTGATATATTTTTAGTGGATTTATTTTACCCAAATTATATTTTTTGATATATTTTTTAAGTGGAAGTGATTATTTTTTAAGTGGAAGTAATTTTTTGTATTTATTTTTTGATTGGAAGTGAATTAAATAATTTCCGGCTAAACACATTGTAATACGGTATGTGTGTGTCACGATAAATTAGAATGTACCATGTAGAACCCGCAAAAGAATTTGTGCAGAGCCGGGATGTCGCATTAAAGAATTCAAAATGGATGTCAGAATCAGATCGTATTCGTTTTAAATGCTAGAGTCGGAATTCAACTCGTTACTCAATGTTATACCTATCCATGCTTGAGTCCCGGCGAGTCCTGTGGTCTATACAATGAGTCTCGGGTTCTAAACATCGAGTATTTATGGAGGCAAAAAAATAGACATAACATTTTTCTACAGTTAATTTTATTTTTTCATAATATTTTTTACAATATTATTCCATATTTAGCCAAAAGCAGATAAAAATGCATGCGTATTTTGGCATTTGTGCCCTTTGAAACACTTTGTCATTAATGTATTGTATCACAATTTCCTTTTTTCTTTATCCACCCGCTGATCACGCAATCTTAGATGATCCACAGGTTGCAGATCTGCTTGGCTTTGATATCAGTGTCAATATTGGACTAGGGCTATATTTATCGGAATCACAAGTATGGTATTTTTTAATCACTATGAAGTTCTTATTAAAAATTAATTTTTGAAAAAATATATGTATAAATCCAATGAAAATAAAGTTGATAAATTGAACTGACGAAAATTGGATGGAACAAATGAGCTTATGCTTTTGCTCATTTTTCTGGATTAAACAACAATTTTATGGTATCGAAGTGGTCGATTCCTCTGGTTCCAAATCGCCGTTTGCCCAATTGTTGAGTGCAACTTTGATACGTTCAGCTTCAAGCTGTTGATCGACACCTGCAGATCGCTGATTAGGTCATCGATTGTCAACTGCAAGCAAGAATGAGCCATATGATTCGAAATCCGTGACCTGGACTTCGAAACCCGGTATTTTTTCCAACTCAAAACCACCAGATGATTTTTGGGCAAACTCAAATCAAAACCCCAATTTTTGGAAAATTTTAAGCTATTCTAGAAAAGATTATATTAAAAAATATCTATTCATAGTTACGATAGTTTAATGGTTAGTAGGTTGGCACCTCTGACATAAAGGCCCTACTAGAAGCTGCAGGCATGGGTGCACTAGGGAAGACTGAAAATGTTGAAAAATGCTTCAATATTTATTTTATATTTCTACGCAAAGGTATTATTGTTGTAAATAAAAATTCACATGAAATTTTTCAGGAAAAATAAAATTGTTTAATTTTTAGCCTATTAAATATTGTTGGATATGTAAACCTTTTCTTTGGAAAAGGTTTACCAAAGAAAAGTAATGGTTTGAGAATAAATGCAAGTTTATTCTCAAACCATTACTTATTTTTATTGTCTCTTGGTCCCAGAAGAATGCTTTCCTTGTTTGGTTACTAATCTGGAAGGTTTTTCAATAATTGGAGCTTGAACTAACTATTGGACTGGAGATGGTTTAGGTTGGCCTTTTGAGTAAATTAAAAGTGAAAGGTTGCAAATGGAACGACAGCTAGACCTCATCAAAATGGTTGGAGTTGAAATATGAGAAAACTGACTTCAAAGAACACTCAAAGAACGAACGAACATAATCCGAAAATTTAAAAATTTGGTGGTCAAATGATATCCGTAAAAACAAAAAACAATGTGATGCTAGAAGTTTTGTAGTTAGAGTGTCCGAAAGTTCGGGGAGGAGAGCGGGGAAGAGGCAGAAGGGTCGATTGGGGCTAGGCTAGTTGCAATTTCTTCAAGAAATTACACCATTTTTTCAAATTCCGGTCGGATGACCCGACCGAGGTCTGGTCAGTTCGGAATGTAGTTTGCTTCGAAACTCCCGGGATTTTAAACGCGGACTTTGTTCGTTCTTTGGGTGTTCTTTGAGGGTGCAATCAACAGGTCCTTTTTCTTGTCCAAACTCCGATCATTTTGGTTCTTTTTTTACTATTAATAATTTCCTGTTTCACTTGCCATGTTTTTGTGTCCCAACCTTTCACTTTTGATTAACTATGAATATGCACCAACTAAGACCGTAGACCAAATCGTCCAATTCAACTGGTCTATCAGGGTGAGTCAAAAGTTCTTTCCGTTTTTGTCGTTTTTCCAAATATTTCAGGAAATTCAACTGAAATTAAATAAAATTTTGGTGTCAAATGAAAGCTTGAAGTCTCTAGATTCTAATGAAAATTTTTAGAATTTTCCACCTTCAGGATATCGTGTCGAAAAATGGTCTGTAAACAGGTCAAATCGAGGTATGAAAAATTTTAAAAATTTTTTATAAAAATATTTTAAACTGTAGGATAAAAGAAAATCGATATAGGCATAGGCAATAGAATATAGAGAATACGATCCGCCTATTGAAATATCGATAAATCCTGATTTTCCAGGTGTTTCGACCCGAAGTTCGAATTTTGGCCCATACCCTAAAACTCAAGTTTTTGCGAATAAAACATGGTCAAGTAATACATCATTTTGCTCCTCTCGATGAGCTCTATCGATTAGATTGTAAAAATTCATTAAAGGTTGCTTTTCTCGAAAAATTGAATTTTTGGATCAGGTAGTCGAAAATTAGAATTTCGTCTAAAATGATGTTGAACAAATTCTTCCTTTACCATTCGATAGAGCTCATCGAGAGGAGCAAAATGATGTATTACTTGACCATGTTTTATTCGCAAAAACTTGAGTTTTATAGTATGGGCNAAATTATCCTTCTTCCTCTTGACTAAAGAAGAAAATGCGCTTTTTGCTTCCATTCCTGCTCGTTGTCCTTGTCGTGGCAATGGCCTCCTATGGAGCTGAAGCCCCTGCATTAGAAGCCTCTCTCGAATTGACCGTTTCCCTTTCTGGGGCAGGGTTGATTAAATAATTAAGCGCAAGAACCTTTCATCAGTAGTTTTTAAAGGAAAATAATTTTTTTTAAAAAAATTCTTATTGTTAGACATCCAATTTTCCAAAATTTTCAGTCTGCTCCTAGTGCACGTGCACCCAAGCCTGCCGCTTCTCTTTCGGTGAGCGATCTGCAAATGTCGGTCAACAGCTTGAAGCTGAACGTGCCCAATCTGCGCCTGACAATTGGATGAATCGAGTGATTTGAAACCAGAAGAATCCACTTCGATGCCATAAAATTGTTGTTTCATTCGGAGAAATTAATAAAGGCATAATAAACTTGCTAATTGTGGTCAAATAGCCATTTAATTTTTTTAGATATTTGCCCCTGGATTTGATTATTTGAAAATTTTATTTATTGTCATTTAAAAAACTGAGCAACAGATCATTGATCATTCAGAAGCAATTGATTTCTTTAGGGATGTTTTTAAAAAAGTTATGTACTTGTTATCTTAATTAATTGACTAATCCGTACCAAAAAAATGATCTTTTAAAAATGGATAATTCTCCTCTCTAAAAACTCATAAATAGAAAATGAAATGGAATAATGGTTGCTTTGAATGATTTGTTATAAAAATTTTACTAAATTAAAAGTTTGAACTTTTTTTTTCATCTATGGTCAAATTCATGCTTTTCTTATGTAAAAACGTAAAAGGTTTTCGTATGAGAATTTGAAAAATCAGTTACCCAAAAGATTATTAGAATATAGATTTTTTTGTTTGAATGCCGAGCATACTTCTAATTATCTTTCATATGGAATAATTTCGGTGAATAATATTTCATCTATTCTCAATTCAATATCCAAGTTGTGCAGAATTTTATGTTCTATCTTCTATTGAGGTGGTGCATAAGTTCTGTCATAGTAGAAGGAAATTTTGAAAATCTTAATTTTTTACTTTTCAACCCTATATGAATTTGGTGTTAAATGAAAGCTTGAAGTCTCTTACTACTAACAAAATTTTTTAAATAAATTTGGCTTCTATTTTTGTTGCTTGTCGAAAAATGGTTGACCCCATGTGTGAGGAAGGTTAAGTTTTGTTATAAAAAGTTGAATTTTTGCCAATTAAAGATGCTTGTATATAACTAGTTCATTCAGCTCACTGAGCTCTTTCAAATAGAAAATAAAAGATTCATTAAAAATCAAAAACATCGTTGAAAAATATATTTTTCTAAAAAATTGCTTTGGCTGAAAGAGGTCGAAAAAATGAATTTTGCTCAAAATGAGTTTTATCGATTCCTTTATTTAGCATTCGATAGAGCTCGACGAGCTGAGTAAAATAAATATTATATCTTCATGCTTTATTTATAAAAAAAATACCATTTTCAGGGCAAATAATGAAATTTGACCATTTTTTGAAAGCCTCGAAACATCTTAAAATTTATAGCGGAACGATTTTTTAAGAATAGATTTATATTCTACACATTCGATTGTCTATTCTGATATCGATTTTTTTCTAAACGATTTCAATAATTTTTAAGATGATCGAATTTTCTGCATATTGTGTCGACTTGTTTACAGACCATTTTTCGACAACAAAAATAGAAGCCAAATTTTTTTTTAATTTTGTTAGTAGTAAATGACTTCAAGCTTTCATTTAACACCAAATTCATATAGGGATGAAAAGTAAAAAATTAAGATTTTCAAAATTTCCTTCTACTATGACAGAACTTATGCACCACCCCAATATATTTTTAATTTTTCGAAATTCGAACAAAAAAGTTCGGAAATTTCGAAAATATCGAAAAAGGGTATTTCTGGCCAAAAAAAACCAAAGAATAGATACAAAAACTGGCCAAAATTTTCAATCTTTTGTTCGAAGTTCGAAAAACTAAAACACCAGAGGTAGAGTATAAAATTCTGCACAACTTTATCGCTGGAAGTTGTGGCCTAGAAAATTTACAAAAAAAGTTGGACAAAGATTCAGTTATGGCCCTTTTTAAATGCCCATCATGGCTTTTTTAAACGCCATAGCACCTCGTTATCACCTTCCGAAATTTTTTGGAGTAAATTATAAAGAGGAATTTGTAGCAAACGATCTAAAAAGATTGCGAAGTAAATCAACTTTATTCAAAATGGACAAGTGACTAAAAATAATGGTTATAGCACTGAAATTTAGTCGAGAGGAGCAAAATGATATATCATATATATGTTTCATTGACAAAATCTTGAGTTTTAGGACAGGGGTCAAAATTCGAACTTCGTATCGACGAAATTCTCTGAAAATCAAGATAAAAAACTCATCGTACTCTCCGTATGCGTTTGCCTACGCCGGTTGTAGATTTTTTTCTTGACGTTTATCATTTTTATACACAAGTTAAATTTTTTTTATTAATCTATTTTTTCATTATTATGCAACTTAATTACAAGAATTTCCAGAATTGTATTTTGCTTAAATACAAAATTATTAATATTTAAAAAAAACAAAAAAAGATTATGTATCTAAAATAAGGCAGTAAAATTAATTTTTTTAAATCATGCTACATACAATCCCTCTTCCCCGAAAAAATCCATCCAAACAAAGGAATAAAACTATTTTTGGAATTTTAAATTGTGAAATTACTTTCTAAATAATAAAAAATAATAATAATATAAATGCATTTGTATTAAAATTTTGAATTTTTAAATGCTTTTTTTGTAATTTTTTTCACTTTTTTCATTTTTTGTTACCTTTTTTGCTTTTTTCGTGCCTTTTTCGCAATTTTTGGGATTTTTGGTGCCTTTTTTGCTCTCTTACTAAAGGAAAACAATAGCAGAAGGTACAGCAAATATTTTCCGTAAACAACGAGTTCTTCTAAAAAATAAGGCTGGCGAGTTGGGTGAAAACAATAAACAAAAAAAGGAACTAAAAAGCAAGTAAATGATAATGGTTAATAGTGGATGTTGATCATATCGCAACTTTAAAAATATTTCTTCTAAAATTTTTGAGCTTTTTCTTTTGAGTTACGGCTGATACTAAGTCTTATCCTAAAAATGACCCCTATATGAGAAATTTTTTATTCAATTAAAAACAAGCATAAAATAACCAAATCAAAACAACCAAAAAGACATTCAACAAAGTAATCACCCTGGGTCTCTATCTCTACAATCTTTTTCCAATGGGGAAGGAGCTTTTGATGCCCCGCACCAATAGCAAAACCTTGTCCTAAATAAAATGCAGGTTCCCGGAAAATGCGTCAGTGTGAATAATGATAAGCATATGTATAAAATGGAAAAAGGATGATTTTTTAAAAAATAAAAAATATATACTCTAACTTATTTCATTAAATTTCAAAGTTAATATTTTTATATCCATCCGATATTTTTTTGAAGAAAATATTTCTAATGATTTTTAACGACTTTTTAAAATTTTGCTTTACTGACGCATTTTACAATGACGAATTTTCCGAACGCGGAAATGAAATTTCCCCTCTTCCATTTTTCTAAATAAATTGAATTTTTCTGTCAGCAAAAATTTCAAATTGAAAACTGTGAGGAATGACCACCACTCCTCGTCCCATTCTCGTCCTCTTACTCTGCTGCTGTTTGATGGTCTTTTTTGCTCGTCCATCCGGCGCGGGACCGCTTGTCGGAGTGGCAGCATATGCGGCATGTCAATCAGCATGTGCTGCGGGAGCCGCTGCAGGAACAGTCGGCACCGGAGGTCTGTCAGTTTTTTGTCTCCGAAAAAAAAGTTGAAAAAAGTGCCAAATGCATAGGCTTGGCCTAAAAGCTTTTTGTTAGACCTGTTAGACAAAAGGTATAAAATACAAAGTTTTGCAGAATTTTACGCTGATTCGAATGGTATATTTTGCTCTTGAAATTCGACCAAAAAATTCGAAATATCCCCTAAAAACTATATTTTTTCGGTATTTCGGGAAATTTCGAGCCATTCGAATCAGCGTAAAATTCTGCACAACTTTACCTTTTATACTTTTTGTCTAACAAGTCAACAAAAATGTTTTAGGCCAAGTCTGTTCATTTGGCACTTTTTTAAGTTCTCGTACCGATTTTCCAACTCGAATCAATGGTCCTTTTTGGGTTTGTATACCATTTTTGGTTCTCGGGAAATTGGAGAGTAAAATCCTTTTTTTCCAAAAAATGGAAAATTAAATGTTAGTTTTTTAAATAAAGAATCATACTAAAAACCACTGAAAATTTTAATACCAAAAAATTATTGCCAGTTTTCGTGTAAAAAATCCTGAAAAATTATATTCTCATTTAAAAATTTTGAACATTTTGATGGAATTTTATTATGATTTTTTAAATTTAGTTTACTGTCCAATTTTCCACTATCCAAATTTCCACGATCCTTTCTTTCACTGTCCATTCTTCCGCCGGACACGCCATCTTTGGCCCCCAAATTTTAGAATTTTTCATTTTATATCAACAAGTAGAAAAATTGAAAAAATGTTTTTTTATGACAACAACAAAAACTATCCCTAAAAATTGTTTGTATTAAAATTTAAAAAACGAAAAAATTAAAAATCATCGGTTTCTCTAAATCTTGGATTTTCACATGAAAATCCGATAAAATCAGTGTAATATTTGAAAATTAAGCATGCATCAAAAATTAATTTTAGAAGCTTTCTTGACCGGAAAGCATGGAAATTTTAAAAAATTTTGGGGGCAAAAAATGGTATACAAATCCAAAAAATGCCGAATCAATTTCTTCTCGAATGGCATCATTGGATTTAAATGCCTTTTTAGGAATTGGAGCACCGGCATTCGTTGCGGCCTATGCCGCGTGCCAGGCAGCATGCGCCGCTGCCTTTCTGGCGGCAACAGCGGCGCCGACGCCATGAAAAACGATGGGGAAGTGAATGAATGTGCCCCCATTGACCAATTGCTAGGGTACCAAATCGGTGCTGGGTCTTTAAAAAAAAGCCCAATGCGGCCAGTCTGGCCTAAAAGTTTGTTGTTAGACTTGTTAGACAAAAAGTATAAAAAGCAAAGTTATGCAGAATTTTATGCAGATTCGAATGATATTAAAAATTTTCCGAAATTCTAAGAAAAAGTTCGAAATATCCCCTAAAAACCGTATTTCTCAGTATTTCGGGAAAATTTCGAACTTTTTGTTCGAATTTGGAAATAATTTTTATACCATTTGAATCAGCATAAAATTCTGCACAATTTTGCTTTTTATACTTTTGGTCTAAGTCTAACAAAAAAGTTTTAGGCCAACTGGCCACATTGGGCCTTTTTAATGCCCACATTGGGCCTTATTTTTAAAGACCCAGCACTTCCCAAATCATATGGAAATCCTTATTTTTACTGCATCCAAAATTACCCCAACCTCAAAAAGCCGATCATACACTGTATCTTTATTTTTTACACTTTTATTATCGCATTGATAAATAATTAAATAAATTAATATACAAAATAAAATTACTTCAACTTCCTTTTCCAAAAAAATAAAAAAGCTTACAACACCTCCGATTCCCAGGACGTCTCCGTTCCAAGTAGAGATCTGATCGATCAAGATCTCGATCGAGATTTTCCCGTTCGAGATTTCTTGAAAAATCTTGATCGAATATTTTTTAGTTTTTCGAGATTTTTTCGAGATCGAGGTTTTTCGAGATTTTTATCGAAAAATATTGATCGACCTTTTTTGTTTTTCGAGATTTTTTGAGAAAAGGCAATTTTTGGAATATTTCGATTTTTTAGTTTGACAGTTCATGGAATTTCACCAAAATTTCAAAAAAAATTCATAAATTGTAAAGTTGGCATATTATGCTACATAAATATTGTATAATTTTTTATCCCATTAAAATTTTTTTATCCCATTAAGATTTAATTACTTATTGCCTATTCAAAATTTGCAATAATTCCAATTTAAATTAGTGTTGGTCGTTTTTTCTAAAAATTTAGTGCTTGTTGAGCTTTTTAGGAGATACGTCCTGATTTTCGACCTATGTCCTTATTTTATCCTGATTTTCGAATTTTTATTGTAATTCCATTAAAAAAGTGACCAATATTCTTAAGAAAAGAGATTTGGGAATACTGCTGTTTGTTCCCCCCATTTTTTTGGAAAAAATTCATGTCCCCAAAAACGCACCAAAATCACACCCTAGGGTCAGTTTTTGAAGCTGAATCCGAATTTGACGTCAATTTTGACGTCTGACCTCATCTGGCGTCGATTTTTTACGTCGAAAAAATTTGACGTCAAAAATTTTTTCAAAATTTCATTTTTAGATTAGAAACATCTATATTGTGATAAAATGTGATAAAAATTATATGACTTGTTTATACTTAGGGTGATTACGCCCAAATTTCAGAAATTTTTCGAGAAAATTTTTCCAATACAATATATTTTTAATGAAAGAGTTTAAAAAATTCTGCATCGTGCATCGAATAACAATTAACATTTAAAAAAATCAAATTTTCGGAAAGGTTAGGCGGAGTTGAGATTTACTTAATATTACAACACCTCCGATTCCCAGGACGTCTCCGTTCCAAGTACTAAGGAGGCCCAGCGTTGCTTAACTTGTCAGATCGGACGGGATGACATGTTTTCAATTTCAACGCGGTATGGTCGTAAGCGATGGGAGATTGATTGAAAAGGCATGAAAAGTGGGTAGGATATTGCTTGATGTATTAAATTGCAACGAAAAAAATATATACTTCTGAATACATAATTTCAAAATGTAAAATGGTCGTCCAAAGCCTCGCCAATGACATCCGGAAAAAGTGTAAATAATAAATACCCTTTATGGGATGCTAATCCATTAAGCCCGGCGTTGCTTGGAAGTGTTAAACGAACGATATCTCTTAAATCTGTTATCATAATTTGAAAAAAATAACCCTGGTATTTCTTGAATCCGTAACCGTAATAGAAATTCCATGGAGCCTTGATTGACATTCACAAGCTAACCCTCCTTATCTGCACAATTTTCCAAATTGGTCCGATCGCCTGTTATTTTATCTTTACCGGGGAAAAATCACTGGGGAATTCAAATTCACTATTTAATAATGCACACCAATCCATCAGAAATCATTTTTGATTTTCCATATGCAATTTTGCCATATTGTCACATTCATTTGTGGTTGATCATGGCCATTTTTTACCGACATCTTACTCTTGTTGTCTTAAATTCATAGTCAAAAAAGCAGAGTTAATTTGTGCATTTAAAAAACCCATTTTTGGCCTTTTTAACTTGAATCATTTTATTTTCTGGTTGAATTTTTTATCGGAAGAAATTCTTTTTCACTTTTTATTTGAATATAATGCTCTTAAAAAATATATTACAATTTTATCCACCAATTTTTGTAATTTTTCATCTTTTCAACAAATCTAATAAAAAATTTGATTTTTAGCTCTTTCGATGGCTTGTCTGCTGTTTTCGTTCGTTGTTGTGGGAATTTTGTTGGTGCATGCCGCCACCGCTGATCCGCCTCCGCCCGTGGAACTTGCGGATTTGGATCCCCGCTGTTCAATGATGTCAAGCTTGAAAAGTGCCCTGTTCAAAGAACCGAAAGTTGGCGACATGATAAAGAAAAAGGTTAAATGAATTTTCGAAGTTTTATTTTTTTGGAGAGGCTTAATCATCCTTTCTATTCATATCTGATCAAAATTCTGTTGATTTCTTTGTTCCGTTCCAATATTTTGGTGCTAAATACATATTTATAAAAAGAGCCCACTCAAATCCTCCCAATAGAATCATTAAAAAAAGTTATTTGGCAAATTCCATTGAAATTCAATAATAGTTTGCCGATGATTTTTTGTCCTGAACACATTTTCGGATTTCTTTGAAGAATTTAAATTTATTAAATTCGCTTGTATAGTATCCAGCCAAGCAAAAGTTATGACTTTTAGACACTCGTCTCACTTTAAAATCTAAGTGATTAGTACTTTTAGCTTTTTTCCTTCTACCTCATACTGATTCATACATTATGATCATTCTGCTGATTAATTACCAATCTTCCTCCATTTTGATCATCTTTTATAAATCAAATTTGATCCATTTTTACAGATCACTTTCGGCTCAAACCAGACCGATGCCCTCGGATGGACCAAAGTCAGCATGATGGATGTAATGGCACACCTGCCACAGTCCGCCACTGTCACTGTTCCGCCCATCGTTTCCGCCATCAAAATGTTCTTCCAAATGGACGAACAACAAACCATCTGGATGGTGATCCAAATGCCCAACTGCCCAGAAAACTTATGGGCAAAAAGTGAGTCAAATAAATTTTCGGAAAATTTTCCTAATCAAAATCATTTTAAAACATACAATACATTGGATTTGATGTTTTGAATCCTTCTGACCCTAATGGTTCAATTATTTGATCTTCTGAGGATTATTATAGTCAATATAGCTTTTTAAGAACCAATTTAATTTGTGAGGACCATCCACACTTTGCGAAATACCTAGTAAATTTCCCTTCTAATAGAGACTATTCACTAAATTTTTGGCATTTTAAAAATTTACCTACCATATTTTTTAATTATTCAACAATCCATTATAAAAATGTTTTTTAGTTCTTTTGCAAATAATTTAAGTTCAGATTCCAGAAAAAATACAACAAATCGAAATGGGTAGTTTCTCCATCTAAAAATATTATTTGGATTTAAACTAGGATTGACTTGGCGCGGGATCCCCGCGGAGACCTCGCACTTAAGTCTTTGAAAAATAAAACGGACCCCTCTAATTGACGTTAGTTCTCTCTTACTTGTTGGAAGTGGCCCCTGGAAGGAGATAGAAGGGACTTTGTCAATTATAGAGAATACGACATTCGTGATTAATAGAGATATAATTTTTATATTGTAACCTTATTTTGTGCCTTTAGAGAAATAGAAGAATAAAAAATAGCAGTCTTGCATAATTTTTGATTTCGAGCAAGATTTTACAACATGTAAATGCTTGAGGTATAATGGTACATACCAATTTGCAAGTTTGCCATTTTTAATGAATATTTTGTCATTTTAGTACTTAATTAGTGTCAATTATTTTGGTGGCATAGAATTCTGATCCCTAATAACCAAATTATAATAAATGAATGATTGTGATCATTTTTATCGGCCGTTCACTAGCTTCTGATTTGTTCAGATTATTATATTTAATCATTTTGTTCCAAATAATTTATTCCCATTCCATTCATTTCAGAGATGACCAGCGTCATTCAGCCCGTGGCCTAAAAGATGTACTTTGGGCCTCACTGATGATTGCCATGCACAAAAATCGATAAATCTTCTTCTAGGACCACAATGAATTTTATTAACTTTAATTATCGAATCAATTTTTGATTAAATTTTTTTCTTGATTATTTGTTAGTCTGATTTAACATTTTCTCCATTTCATTTTTTTGATAAGCACTATCCGTAATTAAAGGAATTAAAAAATAATCCGTCTAAAATATCCTAAAGATACTTTTTGATGCTTATTTCCATAGGTGCTATGTCTTTTCCGCCTAAAGTGCAAAAATGGGCGTTTCAGCCTAAAATGCAAAAATAACAAATCAGTCCCAGAAAACTTTTTTGTTAGACTTGTTAGACCAAAAGTATAAAAGGAAAAGTTGTGCAGAATTTCATTCTGATTCTGATGGTATAAATTTTGTTTTGAAATTCCGACAAAAATGTCGAAAAAAGTCGTAATAATCAAAAATTTGAGTTTTTCCGGCAAATTTCGATATTTTTATCGGAATTTCAGAAAATTTTTATACCATCGGAATCAGCATGAAATTCTGCACAACTTTTCCTTTTATACTTTTGGTCTAACGGGTCTAACAAAAAAGATTTCTGGGAGTGATATGTTATTTTTGCACTTTAGGCTGAAACGCCCATTTTTGCACTTTAGGCTGAAATGACTCAGCACGATTCCCCCATACTGTTGTTAAAAATAAACAAAAAAATTGTCATCAAAGAAAATTTTCGTAGGACTACGAATATTACCTCCTTTTACTCTCGGTTTGGTCGAAATTCGGGAAGGTGATGTTATTTGGCAATATCCATTTCATATCTAACCATTTCAGATGGATCTGCTAGGCTAATTTTGTAGCAAAATTATGTGAACAATTCTTCGGTTTAATTACCCAAATTTGAGGTAGTTATTTAATCCTACCCTGTATTCCAGTGGAATAAATTTTGGAATTGTACTGCCCTAAATGGGTGGTACTTAAAATGTGTGCTGGGTCGTTTTGTCTAAAAGTGCAAAAATGGAAAAATCCCCAAGTGGGCTTTTGGTATAAAAGTGCAAAAATGGATAACATGTATTTCAATACTAGAAACTGTCTAAAAATCCAATAGTTTAGCAAATTCTTGAAACACCAAAAAGTGTTCTTATTTTATTTTCTGCATTATATATCTCCCTTTTAACCGCCCATCACGAGCAAAATTTTTAAAATAAATTAATTGACGTAATAAGTCAAGAAACTCATTATTTCGAAATCATGTAAAAACCCGTTACAACAATCTGTATTTCTTTATTCATTTTGGAAAATTTTTTATACCAATTCATAAATTTTGCTGCCGATGTGAGCTTAGCAAATAATTTTTTT
>LDKF01000280.1:46010-66153 GCA_001026735.1 Rotylenchulus reniformis | reverse complement strand
AAACACAATCAAGTACATAAATATCCAGTGCTAAGACGTTAAAAAATGTCATATTGGTCACTCTGGCCAAAAATATTTTAAAAGTTTGCTAGGCTAAGAGTATAAAATCAAATTATTAGAATGTTATGCTTTATCTTTTGGTATTTTTATTAGTTTTCCGAATTTCGAACAAAATGTTATAGTTTTCACGAGAATTTCGGACTTTCTGTGCGAAATTCGAAAAACTCAACTACCAGAAAATAGAGCATAAACTTCTGCATATTTTTTTGTCTTTCAACTTAACAAAACGTGCCATATTGGCAAGTGTGTAACTTTTTCAAACCCTAAATTTAGCATTTTTTAACTTTATGGCACCAACTCATTCGCCCCTCCTGATGATTGATGAATTATTTAAGCATCCTAACACCAAATGTTCCAATTTATCACAAATATAAGGATTACAATCAATGTCTATAGCGTAACATCATAATCAATTGTTTTTTGAGGAAAACCTCCAAAATTGGACATAATTCTGGAGGAAAAAACCTCGGAATTTGTAAATAATAAAATAAAATAATTATCATCAGTTGCAACCCAACAAATCATCAAACGGCTCAGTGATGTTGACCATTCGGGCCACCGGGAGATTGTCGTTTGGATGTTTGGTTTTGGGGCGTAGCTGGCAACTGGAAGCCCATGGACAAGAACAATTCGGTCGAATTGTACTGAAAATTTGTTTTAAAAAAGTCATAATCGAGCAAAATAAATCTATAGGGATGCAGTATTTGTCAGCAAAATTTACGCCAAAAACCGTTTTTATATCATTTTTCAAAATTTATGCCTTAAAATTGTATTTTTGAATGCACCAACCAAATTAATATCTGTATTATATGTATTAACTAATGTTGTCCCGTAAATGAATCATATTGCCCTACAAATTACCTTTTGATTTTGGGTCGAATTTTCAGCCAAAAGTTTTTGGTTTCCGACCGGTTGGAATTCTGACTTTGCTGCCATGGCACCACTCGCCGGGCACAACAGAAGTGCCGCGGTGGTCAGCACTCGTGCCACTTTACCAATCCCACCGAGACCTCCCTCTTCCGATATCTTCTGCTGATCAGAACCCTCTGAAATTTTCATAATTCTCATTTATATAATCCAAAGAATCAAAAAATCCTGAAATGGCCCTCCAGGCGCCGCTAAACGATACATCCAAACGACAATCTCCCGGTGGCCCGAATGGTCAACATCACTGAGCCGTTTGATGATTTGTTGGGTTGCAACTGATGATAATTATTTTATTTTATTATTTACAAATTCCGAGGTTTTTTCCTCCAGAATTATGTCCAATTTTGGAGGTTTTCCTCAAAAAACAATTGATTATGATGTTACGCTATAGACATTGATTGTAATCCTTATATTTGTGATAAATTGGAACATTTGGTGTTAGGATGCTTAAATAATTCATCAATCATCAGGAGGGGCGAATGAGTTGGTGCCATAAAGTTAAAAAATGCTAAATTTAGGGTTTGAAAAAGTTACACACTTGCCAATATGGCACGTTTTGTTAAGTTGAAAGACNAAATATTTTTGGCCAGAGTGACCAATATGACATTTTTTAACGTCTTAGCACTGGATATTTATGTACTTGATTGTGTTTATCAAAAATTATTTTTATAAGATCAATGAGGAGGATTCAAAAACTAAAAAAAAAGCACACCACATCCGATGCTTTCGAATAGGTTGGGTTTGGCTCATTTTGCTAAAATAAATTATTGCCTATAAGATAAATCGGCTGAAAAGTGGTTATCCGAAAAAGTGCAATCCATTCCAATAAACCATTCTGAAAGGACCATTTTCCCATATAGACAATGAAAATTATGAATTTCTTTCTCTCAAAAATCATTATTTTCTGACCTAATGAAACTGAGTTTGAAGGCGCTGGGCATATTCCTCCAAAGATAGCCTTTTTGATGAAAAAACCTCAAAAAATGCAATTTTGAATGGGCCAACAATTATCACGCATAATCATTGGATAAAATTCACAGATATCCGTTTTTCATAAATTTCAATGTGCAAATTATTTTTTCACAACAAAATACATTGATCATTCACAACTATTAAATGAAAAAATTAATTTTTATGAATTTCTAAACCAATCATTCTTATATTTGATTTACTATGCTTTCTTTCTCTCCACCTATTATCCGGCGCAGATGTTTGTTAAGCTTGAAATTAAAAATAATGCAAAAAATTATTTGGATTCCGAACAGATCTTTATTTAAGGACGAAAATTTAACCATAATCATAAATAATCATTTGAAATTCTGTCGAAAATTGGGCAGGTGGATGAAGGGTTCGGGGCACTGGTGGCTTGATCGATAAGCCTGTTGATGTGCTCCAAGTAGAGGGCGAACAGATCGCTCGGAGTCGCCTGGGACACTGAACCGCTGGAAGTCCAAATCTGGGATAGACAACACTATTCCAGTGGATTTTGGACAAGGGCGCAATGGATTCCTTTACCTTGCCAATTTCCGATCGCCCTTCACGCGGTGAAATTCCAAGGAGAGAATAGGGGGCTGGATTGAAATGCTAATTGGGGGACAAAGGTATAAAAACCGGATCAATCAATCAATCAATCAATGTTGGGACTTTTGAGGGAGGGGGAATTCAATGGCACAACGGCCGATTGATCACCAAGAAAATCCAAAGGGAAGAGAGAAAGGCACAACAGCCCTTTAGGTCAAATTACAATCCAAATATAGGGGGAGTTGGCCACAGGAATTCCTTCTCTGAAAGGAAAAGATTTATCCGGAACTTTCCCCTTTCCCTTTTTGTGGCTCAACGGCCTGATCCGAAAAGTTTGAGCCCAACGGGGATTGAACTCTGGGTTGGTCTTAACCCGAAGAAATTAATCGGACTAACCCCGTGCACAATTAATTTCTGTGCCTAATTTCCTCCCGGAGGCTAATTAGGATTTGCGGGGAGCAAAATATTTGTTGGGCACAAATATTTATTCCAAGGCAAATTTGAAGATTGTTGAAGATGTGTGTTGAAGAGAATGAATGCAAAGGATCGGTTGGTGGAAGATTGGTCGAGGGGGCGGGGACAGAAATGGATGGATTAATGGATCGGCTGGTGGGAAGCAAAAATGTTGCGAAGATGGGAACGGAGATAAAGAACAGAGGATGGATGGATGGTGTGAATGCAAATGAGATGGGAACAAAAAACGGAAAGGAGAGAGAGATGAATGGCCAAGGGAAGAAAGGAAGGAGAGAGAGAGAGAAATGGATGATCGGAGGAAGGAGAGAGAGAGAATGGATTTGAATTGCTGGGATAGGGCAAAAATGGCGAGGGGTGGAGGGGGAAAATGGCCAACGCAAAAAGGTTCGAAAATGTATAATTTTGAGCCATTTTCGACAATTCTATTTTAAAATCATTTTGACAAAAAATAAACTTATGCCTTTACTCATTTTTCTTAATAAAACAACAATATTTTATGGCATTGGAGTCGTAGATTCTTCTGGTTCAAATGGCCCATTTCACCCAATTGTCAAGCGCAGATTTGGCACGTTCAGCTTCAAGCTGTTGACCGACACTTGCACATCGCTGATTAGGTCATCGATGGTCAACTGCAAGCAGGATTGTGCCGGGCGATCCGAAACCCGAAACCTGAAATTCAAAACCCGATGTTTTCCAACCAAAACGCGATCCGACGATTTTGGGCCAACCCGAACCTAAAAGCCTAAAACTGATGTTACGATTCTAAATATTTAAACCATTCAATATGTTAGGTATAATTATATTTAACAAATAAATTTTTTCTTAAAAAACAATAAACGAAAGAAAACTTTTTGGTAAACCCAAACCCAATGCCTAGAAAAATTTTTGAAAAATATGAGGCCAATTAACAATTACATATCATGAAATTGCATTTGAAATGGCATTTTTTCAAAATTTCTACCCATCAAAACTGAGATTAGAAAAAAAATCTATCAAAATTTAAAATGATTTATAAAAAATGAATTTTCCCTAAGGAAATCACAAACATTAAAAGAAATTACGACAATCCCTATCGGTTGCCGGCATAATGAATTTTTCCGGAACCAAAACCCGATTTTTTCCTGACCCGAACCCGAAAATTTCATCGATCCGGCACACCTCTGATTGCAAGGCACTAGAAGCGGCGGGCATGAGTGCATTATGAGAAGGAGAAGACTGAAAATTTTGGAAAATGCTTCCATATCTAATTTATATTTTTGCTAAAGAAAGTTTTGTTTTTTATATTTTTGAGCAATGGTATTAGTTTTATAAATAAAATTAGGCATTAAATTTTTTAAGAAATAAAATTTTTTCCTATTTTATGCTGTTAAATTTATTAGATAAATAAACCTTTTCTTTAGCTTCAGCTCCTTGTGCCATTGCCCATCACAAGCATAATGAGCAGGAAATGAAAAAAAGCGCATTTTCTTTTTTAATCAGAGGATGGATACTGAATGGTGTATGAAATGAAGTCAAATGACTTTTTTGCTAAAAGTAAGTTTCATTCTCAAACCATTTTTTAGTTGTTTCTTGGTTTTAGAAGAATGTTTTCCTGTTTGATCACTACACCTGGAAGATTTTTTAAATAATTGGAGCTTGAACTTACTGATGGACTGGAGATGGTTTAGTTTGGTCTTTGAGTAAATTAAAAGTGAAAGGTTGGGACAGCGCGAAGATCATCTCAAATGGAACAGGAAATTCAGAGTAAAAAATCAACATGGTCGGAATTAAACAAGAAAAAGGGCCAGTTGATTGCACCCGCAAAGAACACCCAAAAAACGAACATGCATAGGATTAAAAATTTTGGTGGTCAAATGATATCCGTAAAAAACAAGGTGATACGGAAAGTTTTGTGGTTAGAATGTCCGAAAGTTCGGGTACGAAAGCGGGGAAGAGGCAGAGGGGTCGGTTGGGGCTAGGCTAGTTGCGATTTCTTTAAGAAATTACACCACAGATGACCAGATCACCTGACCCGAGGTCTGCTGGTCAGTTCGGAATGTAGTTGGCTTCGAAACTCCCGGGATTTTACACCCAATGCAGACTTTGTTCGTTCTTTGGGTGTTCTTTGAGGGAGCAATCAGCCGGCGGCCCTTTTTCTTGTCCAAACTCCGACCATTTTGATGCTTTTTTGCTCTTAATAATTTCCTGTTCCCCTTGCCATGTTCTTTGCGCTGTCCCAACCTTTCACTTTTATTAACTATGAATATGCACCAACTAAGACCGTAGACCAAATCGTCCAATTCAACTGGTCTAAATCTTGTGAGTCCAAAAAATACAACCTGATTATCGTAGGTATTTCTTCCTATTTAAGCCCTTGTTGTTGCCCCGATACCAGCCAACCTGTCAACAGCCCAAATTATCCCCTTTTATTTTCTTTTTTTAATTATCCTTCTTACCCAGACTAAAGAAGAAAATGCGCTTTTCATTTGTTCCTTTTCTGCTTATTGTCCTTGTCGTGGCAATGGCCTCCCATGGAGCTGAAGCCCAAGTAAAGATTTGTGGGAATAAAAATAACTAGGCCTGAAACTGAACCATAAAATGTATTACAAGTCCCTGCATTAAAAGCCTTCATCGAATAGACCCTTCCCCTTTCTGGAGCGGGGTTAATTAAATAATTAAGCGCAAGAACCTTTCATCAGCAATTTTTAAAGGAAAATAATTTTTCTTAAAAAATTTCTTAGACATCCAGTTTCCAAAATTTTCAGTCTGCTCCTAGTGCACGTGCACCCAGGCCTGCCGCTTCTAATGCCTTGGAAGTGGCGTTCGATGATCTGCAACTTTCGGTGAGCGATTTAAAATCGTGGTTTTAGCCAAAGAACTGGGCATAACTTTTTCTACTTGGCCAATTCGGATGGTGATTTTAAATTTTTGTAGCAGATATTCTGCTGGACTATCTACTAATATATCTAGATCTCAAAAAAATTGCGCTTTCAGAAGAAAGGTTATGACGGTTTATTATCGCTAGCGCCCAAACGGCGTCGCCCAAACGACCCGCTACAGCAGAAATCATCGGATTGTACATATACGGATTTCGGATCAAGAAAAACATCGGATTTCCGATATTTATAACAAACCTGTCAGATTAAAAATAAAATTTCTGATCAATTTTTGGAATGCCCTTAAGAGTTTGATACATTTTAAAAAAAGCTGTTTTTTTCCTTCTGAATTGTTAATAGGAAATATCATTACATTTTAAAATTAAAAATAATAGCCAATTTTTAGTGACACAGCAAAGTTGACTATGCTGCATGAGGTAAAGGAATTTTGAAAAACGGAAATGGTAAAATGTAATTAATGGCATATTTCGGGCATTTTTCAGTGTATCTACTGCAAAAAGCGATACAGGAATGCCTCTTCTTTATACGCCCACGAATCAAAAAATTTTTTTATAAATTAATGATAATTTTTGGATCTGTAAACAGCCACGAAGGTCAAAATATGGCTTCAGGAAAACGGGAGAAGTCAAATTTGTAAAAAATTGGAAAATGGTACAGTGTAAGGCTAGATTTTTGTCCGTAATCCTGCTTTTTAAAATTTCTTTAATCTTAAAACTGCCCGTTTCTAGAGTGAAATTACTGTAACGTGTGTTTTGAAGTGATCGAACGCCATGTTCTAGCATAAAATACGTAAAAAATTTCATTTTTTTGAAACCTGACGGGAATTTTTTTTTGGAATTTTAGCTTTTTTACTTTTCAAATTCTAACCTTTTCCTATTTTCCACTGTCACAATTTGCACTGTCCCATTTTCCTGATACGCAAAAATATTACCCGTATATCTATCTATGGGATATTTAATTTTTTTTGAAATGGCTTCATTAGGGGAATTTTGGTCCCAGAATCCGATTCTGAGTTCCACTTTGACGTAATGCATCATCTAACGTCATTTTTGCCACCTTTCTTCAAATTTTTTAGTACCGGTGCCGTTACAATGGTTGCCGATTATCGGAGGATTCCAGAAAGGAACTGTGTGCTCATAAGCGCGATTGTCAGCACTATTAAGGACGAAGGTCTACTTATGTCATTTGGTCGTTAAAGTGTAAAAATGGATTAAGTTTTATTCCAACTAATGCTTAAGAACAATATGGACGGATAAAAATGGTCAAAAATGGATCGAAAATGATGTGACAAAAGGGGCCACAAACATGCACAAAGGGGGCAAAAATGATCATGGGACAGGGATAAAGAGTGCATCCGGAAGGCCATCAGCACGCGCACGCATCGCCAGGCTAGTCCGGAGGGGCCACGGGCACATCCGGGATGGTCCACATCAGCTGGTCATCGCTCCCGTGCCTTTATCACACTCAATGTTCGTCCGGTTCCCGCGGGTTTTCCGCGTCCGGAAACTGCCTGATCCCTGTCAAGTGTTCCACGTAGATGTCCCGGCTCCACCGGATCGCGTCCGACACCATCAGCTTCCGCATCAGTTGTCTGTAGCGGTGGCCGATTCCCATCTGGTTCAAGACGAACTCGTTGTGCGGGTCCCATCCGCCGAGCGGGCCGACCAGGAAGGCGTCCAGGAAGACGGTGAAGCCCTGCTGCCGGAAGTGCTCCGCAAGCCGCTCGTACTTCTGCCGCTTCTCCTGTCGACACCGCTCGAATCCCTTGTTTTCAAATGGCATGGACACATCGATGATCGTGACCGCTTTCTTCTCCTCATCGACAGCAAACAAGTCGGGCCGAACTGCATCCGGGAAACCGGGCACGGTGAGATTGACGCGTACTGTGGTCGAAGTTGGCGGTCTGTACGCCTTGACGAGCCGATCCAGGATGGCATTGTGGCGGCGGACAATTCCTGTTCCGAAGTGTGAGAAGCAGTGACAAAGCACATGGGGCAAAGTCTCCAGTTGTCCGTCATGGCACCGACGGCAGCGCTTATCCCCCGTTCCGAAGCGGCGCGTGGCGTTCAAGGGGACGCAGTCGAGTCGGGCACGATGGATGAAGCGCCAGTCAGCGAACCGCGTGAAGTCCCCAGCACGCATGAAGTGGTTGGACGCGGCCATGACGCTGGTCACCGCGTGAACTTTCCCCTGATCTGGTTTGGACAGCAAGCGAAGATGGTAGAAATTTCGGATGGCGGCCCGTAGACAAAACTCCGCGGTTTTTGGGTTGAGCGGAGAATTGTTCAGCAGGAGCAAGAGCCGATTTTCATCGGCGGACCATTTCCAGGTGATGTTCAGTTTGGCGCCGATGCGATTGGTAGCTTGTCGCAGGCGTGACCAAGCAGACGGAACATCCCCCGCAAGGTACGTTAATTGTAAGTCCTGTTTTTTGATACCATTAAGATACTGCGCAAGTTCCGAAGGACGGGGATCACGCCGAATCCGCGTGGCCACAGCCTTTTTGAGGAGGTCCATAGAGATCGTAGATAGGTCCCGAGAGTAGATTAGCCGATATGCGTGTACAAGTTGGCTGACATCGGCCAGTAGGTTCAGGGGGGTCAGGCCCATCCCACCCATGGCGTTGCTCAGATAAAGTGGGTCAATGCTCGCTCTCTGGGGCAAATTCAACCATTTTTTGCCGCACCGGACTATTTTCTTGTCCAATTTCAACAGAGGACCCTTCATCACAACCCCATTTTTCAGGTGGAAGGAGATGCACGGAAGGACGAAAGTGTTGACCGCGTCGAACTTCTGCCAGGGGGCCAAAAGCGACGAGTCGATCTTCTCAACATAGTCATTCATCTGAGTGAGCACTTTCTCTGGTGACCGAATGATCGAATAGCCAGTGGGAACTCCCAAATGTTCGTAGAATTCGTCGATGGTGAGGACCGGCGGATGACCATTTTGAACTTTAAAACTTGTTTTCAGAGCCTCTTTCCGCCGCTCGTCGATGTCCATAGTTGCGCACTTCCGGGCATTAAAGGCGAGGCCGGCCCAGTCAGCAACTCGAGATGTGATGTCCAACATCTTCTGCAAGTCGGCGCTGGATTCGGCGATCAGCACAAGATCATCCGCATAGGCCAAGACGGGAATGCGCTGTCCATGAAGTCGGTATCCGGTTCCGAGGCGGTCGATGGCGCGGAGGATGGGCTCGAGCGCGAGGTTGAAGATGATCGGGCTGAGCGGACATCCCTGCTTGACCCCTGCCTTGATCGGGATTTCCGGGGTTAGGCCATTTGAATGGCGGATGGCCGTGGAATTGGACGAATACAAGCAGCGGATCGTGTCAATCGCTGTTTCCGCAAGTCCGGCCCATCGGAGTGCAGTGAAGATGGTCTCGTGCGGTATGGAACCAAAAGCATTGGTTAGATCAAGCCAGGCGATGGAGCAGTGCTTCTTGGACCTGCGAGAGTCCTGGATGATCGATTGAAGCACAAAATTGTGCTCGGCACATCCATCCACTGGCATGAAGCCTTTCTGAGAAGGGCTAACCCTCTGGTGCTGGATAGCCCAGGTGGCCAATCGATTGGCCAAAACAGACGAATGAAGTTTGCCGATGGTGTTGGATAAGGCGATCGGACGCCAGTTGGTCACTTCTGATTTGTCCCCTTTCTTGTGCAAAAGCACAGTGATGGATTTTGTCCAGTTCGACGGAATATGCTTAAGTCGCTGGACAGCATTGAAAATGGACGACAAAATGTGGGCATTTGGGTCGAATTTCTTCCAGACTGCATACCGTACAGCATCGGGACCTGGTGCCGTGTTGCTGCATCGCTTAAGTCGTTCCCAAACTTCTTTTGGGCTGAATTTGGGTGCCAGAGGATCATTGGTCGGGGGCGGATTCAGGGGAGGAACTTCCTCCGGGATGTTCGGGTTGATCCGGGGACTCGGCCCGAAAACACGTCGAAAATGTTCATGAAGTTCATCGCCATCTATCTGGCAGAATGGTGACGACTGTTCGGTGATCTCACGATAGGCACGCTTTTTGGAGAGTCGGTAGAGTTTTTGGATGCGGGCGGCGGCAGCCGGATCGTATGACGGTTCTTTGTCGGCATTCATAGCATTTCGCCTCCGGCCATGTGTGTTCTGCGGGCGTCCATTCCCCCTTCTGGATCGCGGTGGCGGAAGAAGCGCAATTTTCGCCTTTTCTCGGACTTCACTGATCAGCTCCTCCAGCAGTCCCTCCAACTCATCAGCGGTGGAACAGTCAGAAAACTTCTTCACCCATGCCTTTTGATAGGCCAACTTGGGTGGTGACCAGCGTTTTTCTGTTCCGACTTAATCTGTTCTGTTCCTGTTCTGTTCCTGTTCTGTTCCTGTTCCTGTTCTGTTCTGTTCCACGCTCTGAGAACAGAACAGGAACAGAACAGATTGCAAATCTGTGGAACAGGAACAGGAACAGGAACAGAACAGGAACAGAACAGATTAAGCAGAACAGACTAATCTGTTCCTAAACTGTTCCAATCACCCATTTTTCTGAAAATTTCTTATGAAACCCGGACAAAATTTCAAAATTTTCCTCGCAACTCCTCAATTTTTAAAAATTTTCACTGACCGGAAATTTTTTCAATTTTTTCATAGAATTCGAAAATTTTTAAATAATTTTTCCAAATCTAAATTTTCAAAAACTCTTAACATTTATATATGTTTCAGTTGCAGATCGGACCCGGATCCGGGCCCGTACGGGGAATTCTTAGGGAGGGTGGAAAATCGGGAGGAAAGGGAGGAAAATTAGAAAAAATTGACCAATTTTCTCAACAAACTGTGCCAAATTCTCAAAATTTTCTCCGGCGGCCCCTATCGGGACCGCCGCCACCCTCACCATATACATACAGTATATAAAGTTTCCTTCTAAAAATTTTCCTCAAAAAAGGTCAATTTTCTTATGAAAGTGGCCAAAAATTCCCAAAATTTTCTCCGCCCAAAATTTTCACCGCCACCCTCCTAAATTTTCACCGACTTCTTAAATTTTTAAAAATTTCTTTAAAATTTTCCCAATTAAAAATTCATTTCTTAATTTTTGTAATTGAAATTTTTCTAAAAATAAAAATTTAAAATTTCTATTTTTAATTTTTGATAATTGAAATTTTTCTGATAAAAATTTAAAATTTCTATTTTTAAAATTGAGCTTAATGATTTAGTTAAATTATGGATAATTTCGAAATATTTCAGCAAAATTTTGAAGGCAAAAATTCTATTGGAACAGATTTTGACTGTTCTGCTTAATCTGTTCCTGTTCTGTTCCTGTTCTGTTCCAAATTTTGAGAACAGAACAGGAACAGAACAGACAGAAAAATTTTGGAACAGGAACAGAACAGATTTTCTGTTCCGACTTTCAAGAACAGAACAGGAACAGAACAGATTGAAAAATCCTGGAACAGAAAAACGCTGGTGGTGACCGGTCCGGAGTTGCGGGTTGAGGATGGGCAACTTCGGCAACGGACGACGAGCGATTAGTAGCCGGGGTGGGAGATCTTGATGTGATCTGAACCCTTTCCCCCTGGGCTGATTGTGATGACGACGATAGGCGGAGTGGAGGGACCGGGGGAGTGATAGGCCTTGGGGTGCGATGTCCCTCATCCTCGGAATCTGGCACAAAAGACGAACGACGACCAACGGGCAGAATAGCCTGTGCTGGGGTAGCTGGCCTTGATGGGCCAGTGTCCGAGAGAAGTTCCTCCAATGGAGGTGGCACGGTTCCGCTGATTCGCCGAATGTCCCCAATGTCCGAACTATCCGAGGACGATGAGATAATTTTCCGGGTTTGAGGACGGTTTTTGGGCGGTATTGGACTGTCTGAACTGCTTGAACTCGGTGGGTTTGGTCTTTGACGCGTTTTGGGCGGGGGCCTACGAGGCGGAAGAGGTACAGGCTCTGATGGACCGGCGCGCACCGCTAACCCCGATGGTCCGGCTGCTGGCTGAGTTGGTTGTACGATTCGGCCTTTTTGCTTGAGGAAACATCGCTGAACAGGTAAGGCACCGGCCGAGGGCACGGGAAGCCGAGGGGCTTCCTCCCGGATGGCCACAGCGGCCTTGCACCTCGCATTCGTCCGTTGGTGCGATTTGCACTTTTTGACCTCTTCGAACACCAATCCGCATAAATTGCAGCGGAACTTCAACTGCTGTTCCGGATGGTACCTTTTCAGATGTTTCGACAGGTCCCCATGTCGTTTGTACGGCTTGGGGATTGGTGCACAAATCCTGCAAAAGAATTCCTCTCCAATTGTGTCCAAAAGTGGGACGCCCAGGATGTAGTCCACTCTGTTCCCCCTCTGCTGGTCTGCCCCATTTTCTGAACTTTCACTGTTCTCCCTTTCATTCCTCTGTTCTCTCTGCCCCTGTTCTCTGTCAACACTCTCTTCTTCTCTTTGTTCTCTGTTCACATTTGCATTTTTGGATCTGTAAACATTTGCATTTTTGGATCTGTAAACAGCCACGAAGGTCAAAATATGGCTTCAGGAAAACGGGAGAAGTCAAATTTGTAAAAAATTGGAAAATGGTACAGTGTAAGGCTAGATTTTTGTCCGTAATCCTGCTTTTTAAAATTTCTTTAATCTTAAAACTGCCCGTTTCTAGAGTGAAATTACTGTAACGTGTGTTTTGAAGTGATCGAACGCCATGTTCTAGCATAAAATACGTAAAAAATTTCATTTTTTTGAAACCTGACGGGAATTTTTTTTTGGAATTTTAGCTTTTTTACTTTTCAAATTCTAACCTTTTCCTATTTTCCACTGTCACAATTTGCACTGTCCCATTTTCCTGATACGCAAAAATATTACCCGTATATCTATCTATGGGATATTTAATTTTTTTTGAAATGGCTTCATTAGGGGAATTTTGGTCCCAGAATCCGATTCTGAGTTCCACTTTGACGTAATGCATCATCTAACGTCATTTTTGCCACCTTTCTTCAAATTTTTTAGTACCGGTGCCGTTACAATGGTTGCCGATTATCGGAGGATTCCAGAAAGGAACTGTGTGCTCATAAGCGCGATTGTNTCTCCGGCGCCCCAAGAAGGGGCCGCCGTAGAAAAAATTGAAAAATTTTGATGATTTTTAAAGGAAATCGTCATTCCCCCTTGGCTACTGGCCTGATATCACACCACAAATGTCTAAAATCCAAAACCTTAAATTTGTCAAAAATATCTAAAGCCATTTTTTGTATTCCCTAAAAACCGTATTTTTCGGTATTTCGGGGAAAAATCGAACGGTTAAAATAATTTGGATAATATTTGCAGACGAAGAAATTTTGCAGAAAAATAATCATTTTTTATAATTTTGAATAAATAAAATTAAAATATGTAATGAAAGGTTTTTTTCCATATCCATCCTCCTTGAGCTTGGTCACTGACTCCTTGAATGAGCGGACCAATCTTTCGGCAATTCCATTGCTCGCTGGATGGTATGGTGCAGTAGCAGTTGTAATTTGCTGAATGCCGTTTTTCGAGTAATATTCTCGAATTTCCTTACTCGTGAATGGAGGTCCATTATCCGACACAATTGTTTCCAGAAACCCGAAAAGGTCGAATATTTTTGTGAATTGTTCGATCAGCTTTTTTGCTGTCGTCGAATTCATTTTTTCCACAAATGGAATTTATTAATTACAGAGAACTTGATCTGTTTAATAAAAACAATAGCTTTATGCAAATTAATTATCAAATGCATAAGTAGTTCTATATTTTTTGTTATGACCATATGAGCGCCGACATGAAGGGGCTATAGCCCCGTCAGTCCTACTGATGGGGAGAAAAGGGAAAAAACAAAATCAAACAAAATTTTTAATTTTTCTTAAGAAACTATTAATTTTAAACTATTAATTTAATTTTTTCATCAAAATAAGCTAGAAACGAGGTAAAAATTGATCAAAATTTCAAAATTTTATGCCAAACAAAATATATAAAAATTGACATTTTCTCAATTCATTTTTGACATCAAAAAAATTTTTTATTGCTAAATTATGATAAAGTGTGATTTTCGGTCAAAATTAATTTTTGACCAAAATTTTGATATCGTCCGGTCTCTATATACAGAAGGCAACCAACATCATCAGCAATTCGATTGATATCTCGATAAATTACCAATTTGCTGTGCCCACACAATCAGCCGAACATTCAGGATGCTATTAAAATAAGCCAAAAATCTTTTTTTGCTACTCATTACCATTTCCCATTCCAATTACTGCTAAAAATTATGATCATCATTTTGCAGCAGGGCCTAGTGTACGGGTTTAGATCCAAGAAAATTTAGGGATTTTGGGTTTGAGGCGAAATTTCGGGTTTTGCAAATTTATGAAATTATTTATTCTGACCCTTACATTTTGATTTTTGTTTAAAGTTCCGAGTATCGGGTTCAAGGTTCGAGAATTTTCAGGTTTCTATCAATCAGTCCTAATTTTTTTTAAATATAGATCGACACGTTCTGTAAGTATGCACACGAACTTCATGAAGTGCATGATGCATTCTGCTGGTACACGTGCTAACTCATGTACTAGTTTTTACACATGCTTTAGTTAATGACTATGTTATGTGTGTAATACTCGGGTATGGTACGTAAATTCGTACGTGTTTTTCACGAATTATTCATTTTACTGGTTTTTTCGACATACGTGCTATCTCAGGTACCGTACTTTTCATGTGTTTTTACTATGTGCCTACGTTATACGTGTCCCTATAACGGTGCTATGTCGTTTTGCAAAAAATATCAAAATTGGCGTTTTGCAAAAAAATATCAAAACCCAATATCTTCTTCAAAAACTTTTTTGTTAGACCCGTTAGACCAAAAGTATAAAAAGCAAAATTGTGTAGAATTTTATTCTCTATCTGCTGGTTTTTTTTAATTTTTCAAAATTCGAACTTTTTGATAGAGTTTCGAAAAATTAAAAATACCAACAGATAGAGAATAAAATTCTACACAACTTTGCTTTTTATACTTTTCGTCTAACGGGTCTAACAAAAATGTTTTTGGAGAAGATATTGGGTTTTGATATTTTTTGCAAAACGCCCATTTTGATATTTTTTGCAAAACGACTCAGCACCCCTGTAACTACTGTCTGGTATGTGTTTTTTTTTTCAAAATGTCGATCTCTAGTTCAGACCAGTAGATCCGAATCCGGTATAATAGTACACCTCCCTCCAAATATGCACCACTTACAAATGTGATTCGTATTTGGCATTCGTTCGCCAATGTTTTATTTTCGGTTTGCCAAATGGTGAATATGTTCTGATTCGGAGCAACACCGGCCAACATGTCATAGGGCAAAGCCACAACTGGCTCAAATCTGCGCAACGGCACACCGCTGCGCAATTTTGACCAAATGCGGGCATCGATTTTGTCGCTGGTCATGTTCATCTGAGGAGATGAAAATATATTTATTAGTTTGAAAACATAATTTCATCGGAAAAGGACGTATGAGCACCAACAGTCATAACTCTGCTTGATTTCTTGGTGTCAAAAAGATTAAGCATAAAATTTGCTACAAAATAAATATAAGCATATCCGGATGGCCTGTTGTGAAGAGAGTTATGGCGAAAATAATCACACATGTTACGTCTGATATCTTGGGCATAATTTTTTGTAATGGCAAATTCAAAAAAAACCTTGGCCTATTTGTAGCTTATATTTAGAGCTATCTAATGACACCAAGAAATGTTCACTAATACCGTATTCTCTCTAATATAAGCATCCCTTCTATTATAAGCATCCCCTCTAATATAAGCAACCCTTGGGCGGGCTTTGAAAAATATAAGCACCCTCTCTATTATAAGCACCCTCTCTAATACAAGCACCCTATAAAATAAAGATACCTTCAGCAAAAAAGGTATTTAGAGATTAGAATAACGAAACTGGTCAAAAATTACCAAAAATATGATTCCTTAAGAAAATTTAAAAATTTTTTTAGGAAATTGAAGAGACTTGAGCCAAAATTCGTCAATTTTTCTTAGAAAATGTTATGAATTTTAGAAACTTTTTGAACCCGTGCACACATCACATTGGTTGAAAAATACAAGCACCCTCTCTATTATAAGCGCCCTCTCTAATATAAGCAACCCTTGGAGGGACATTGAAAAATATAAGCACCGGTGCTTATATTAGAGAGAATACGGTAAGTTATTTCTAAACAAAGTTATGACTAGGGCGAGGAAAAATATGGACAAAAATTGCGAAATATGGCCATTAAAATATGGACAAAAAATCGCCAAATATGGACAAAAATACGAAATTTTCTCCAAATATGGATAAAAATATGGATATGGATAAAAATTTACGAAATTTTGGCAGAAAAAATGAAAATTTTTCTTCTAAAAATCATTTTTAATATTTTAAAAATGAAATTACGGGGGAAAAATAGTCTAATTTCATATTCCTTTTCTGAAAATTAATTGAAAATTTTTTCCGAGAATTTTTTTGAAAAAAATTTTTCCAAAATTTTTTTTTCCAAAAAATCATAAATTTTCGGATTTTATTACATTTTTGTTTAAGAATTTTCTTAAAAAATGGCGAAATATGGACGAAAAAATGGAAAATATGGAATATGGACAAAAAGTCCGAAATATGGAAAAATATGGAAAATATGGATCCTAAAATGCAAGCTAGAAGGTTCAAATCAAGTGGAAAACGTGATTTACGTGGTTTCCAGGCCATTATGAGTGCGCAGAAAAAATATGGATTTCCATAAGATTCCTCGCCCTAGTTATGACCTTGGTGCTCAAACGCTCGTTGCTTAAACGTCCACTACCGAATTCCCATAATTATTTAATATATTGAACAGAATAAAATTCGTAAAAGATATAGTCTGTAAGATGTTCTTCTTGTTGGATCTATAATTTTTGTATTCTTTTTTATAGAATAGGGCAATATTTCATTTCGTCCTGTAGAAAAAAATGCTAACCGAATTTCGTCTACATTTTCTGACTTACCCGTGGATCTTTTAATTTCCAAACCGCCCCTTCCCCTCCAGTTTTATTTCGGTCGAATTGGAACACGGCACAACCAGTTTTGGCATTTAGCTTAGCTATTGATCTGCAAGATGAAGTATGTATGAGACATTGGAATTCTGGTTGAGAAAAAAACAACCAAAAAAATTAAAGCAATTTTGCTGTTTTAACTGAAAATCGTTGACCGATAAAGTTGATATTAAATTTTTTTTTAATCGTTTTGATTTGTGATATCAGAGGGCAATAAAAATTCGGAAATTAGGAACACATGGTAAGTCACGTATTTTCACGTGTTCACGTGTTTTTAGTTCTGGTACGTGTGTAATCAAAATTTCTAATTCTAATTTATAGGCTGATAAGCGATCATTGATTTTCCATTGATGAGCTACGAAATTACGAAATACACTAAAATATTTTTTTTCAATTCATGAATACATTCACATTCCATTGCTATAGGATGTGCGGATCTCCACCGATTCCCCGTCAGAGGACAGATTCAATCCGTGGCTCTTCAGCTTCCCCCAATCATACCACACATCCTTCTGATTACATAACTGATCAATTGGGTTCCCCTCTATATGGTCCAATTGGAAGGGGGCGGTTCTGCTGTTCTTGACCAGGTTGATTTTACTGGAATTCAGATTCCTGGTACCACCCATCTGGCTCTGATAGCACAGTATGAGCCTGAAAATTGGTGACTTATTCAAGGGTTAGATACATAATGAAATACCGCATTTCCTCTAATATAATGCCCTCTCTATTTGAAGGGCCCTCCCTCTATACAGACCAGGGATGGAGTCGATCGCCGACTAAAAAAAATCGAAAATCGAAATTTCGGAGGGTCCGAAAAAAATCGAAAATCGTAAATCGAAATTTCGTTGCCAAAAATGACCGAGTAATAATAAAGTTAATTCCCCTCCCCCCACTTCACTTTTTGGGTCATCAAGAATCATTACTCACAAAAAATTCTAATTCGGAAAAATTTTGGTCAATCTTTTCCGTAGTTTGACTAAAATTTCTAATTTGTAAGAAAACTAATAAGGAATAATCGTATTGACCTATTATTTATCAAGAAAATTTAAACTATATAGTATTAATGAAAGTTTTTAACATTTAGGGTGCTATTAATAAAATGATAATTATTTAATAAACTGAAGGTCGAAAATAGAACAAAACAGGTGCCCTGCGGCCCTGAGAGGGGCCGCGGAAAAAAATTTGAAAATTGGACCATTTTTTCTTAAGAAAATTGTGTAATTTTTATTTGAAAATCTATTTTTTCAATTTTTATCATCCTTAGGGGTGCATTTTTTTGGGAAAAAATCGTAAATCGAAATTTCGATGGGTCCGAAAAAAATCGAAAATGGTAAATCGAATTTTCGGTGCCAAAAATGACCGAAAATCGAAAATCGACTCCATCCCTGATACAGACCTGCCGAGGGTTCTTAGCTGGGGTTCTTAGCTGGAAGTGAGTTAAACTCTAGCAGGTTTAAAATCGAAAATTTGGCGAAAATAAATTTTTCTAAAGATGACCCTGAAACAGGGACCTGTGGTTTCGAGGAACACTACTTTTTCATTCTCAATGATGGTTTAACAATTGGGGTGGGACCATCGATTCTACCTCTACACCTTTGAAAGAAAAGCTTTTTATTGGAAAAATAATAAGGAATCTCAAATTATTAACAGATCCTCACTTTTACTCTTATAAGTAGGGCCCGGATTTATATGTTGTAACATGTTTTTTTTGCGCATATGTTTTGAAGAGAGGACCAAAAAACAAGCGTTTTTACGTAAAAATTTTTCGATTTGAAACAACTTTTTAGTCCATATAAATCCATATTTTCGGGGTTTAGCCCATATTTCCATATTTGGCGTTTTTAGTCCATATTTTGCCATTTTTGTAAAATTTTAAAACAAAAATGCAATAAAATCAGGAAATTTTTGATTTTTATTTGGAAAAAATTTTTCAAAAATTTTTATTCTTATTTTTCGAGAAAAATTTCGACACTCATAATTTTTGCTTTTGACTATTTTTCTATTACTTAGAAAATATTCATTTTTCTTTTTACCATTTTGCATTTTTTGATAAAATTTTTATACACAAAAAAACCTATTCATTTTTAAAAATCGAAAAGAATAATTTTCTAATTAATTTCCTCTTTATAAAATTGTCTAAAAAAATTTGAAATGAATTAATGAGGAAATTTTTGCATTTTTACCGAAATTTGTCAATTTAAAGTGTATTTTTTCACTTTTTTAGTCCATATTTTGGCACTTTTGACCATTTTTAGCCCATATTTTGGCACTTTTTAGTCCATATTATATGGCCATATTTTGCGATTTTTAGTCCATATAAATCCGGGCCCTGCTTATAAGATATTTATTTATTGGATTGGGTAAAGTGTTCAATAATTATTCCCAAAGAACTAATTGCCAAAATCAATCTTTTACTAAAATCCTGAATTCTGTGGTTCTTATGCTATGAGCTGGGATGGAGTTGAAAAATAGAAGGAAGAAACTATCTCTACTATCTCTCCAAGGAACTATCTCTCCAATTGAAGCGACCCTTTGAGAGGAGATTGAAACAATAAAAGGGTCACCTTTTATTAGAGAGAATACAGTATTCTTCTACATTACCCTTGTGTGCAACTGGAACCATTTCTCACACATATTTTCATTGCCAATTCCGCACTGATCTGATTGCTACTGTAGTCAATTTGGTGATCATAATATTCTTTGGTTGGACATAGTTCAAAGTTGGACAACAGCAAATCAAATGAGTAGTCCCCCATGGGGTGGAGTTGCGGCTGTCAATAAGCCCCCTCCTGCCAGCCGGTTTAAAATTTTAAAAAAAAGATTAAAATTCAAAAATTTAATTAAATTTCAAAAAATTTAAATTTAAAATTTTAATTAAATTTCAAAAAAAGTTAAAATTCAAATTGTAGCTGTTTTTTTTAAATTAGAAGGATTAAATTATTGGTAATGTTAAATTTCTAAAATTCAAAATTGAATAGCTGTTTTTCAAATAAATTATTTTCAATAGAAAATCTACAAAATGGTCCCTTCTCCGAGTAAAGTATATTTAGTACAGAATTGCACTATAATACTCGTATCTCATGGAGGGAAAAATGCACAAAACAAACAATATGATACGATTGACCTTGACTATACGAATTTTAGCTCGATACCTTAATAGATGACGATAATTTGAAGTTACACATCGTAAACATTGAGACCGGGGAGGACTGATCGTTGGCTTGAGGGTGTGGATGATGACTCACCAATTACTCGAGACAAGTTATGGGGGGGG